>CAKAEH010001777.1:0-30293 GCA_916381525.1 Cercopithifilaria johnstoni | reverse complement strand
AAATAGCTTTAATTTAAAATTCTTAGGTGTGAAGGCCACGGCATAAATCTGAAGCCTTAGTCAACACTAATTGTTTTAAAGGTAATATGAAGGAGGAAATTTCAGAAGAAGGCAGATAATTATTGACAAAACGTAAATGCATTTTTTTCACTCTTTTTTTTTGCCCACAAACTAGGTGTGTTTCTGAATTGCTCATTACACTTTTTCTTATTTTCTCTTTCTTTCTCTTCATTCTTTCATGCTTTCCTTGAATGCTACCTGAAAGTTAATTTACCACTAGCCACCTGTTATTTTCACACTTTAAATTACTACTCAAATCAAGATAGATGATGATGATAATTATGAAGGAAGTAGAAGTTAAATGACAAAATTATTTACAATTACCATTTACAATTTCGTGTATTAAAAAACTTAGTGTAATTGCAATATAAATTTTCAAATCTAATTTTGCATTTATATTTTAATTTCTGCAAAATTGAAAATATGGAAATTAACCAATTATCCATTATCGTTCATCTATCTACTTTCAATTCATCCTAGCTAAAATGATCATTTATGATAACGCTACATCTAACATCAGCTACTTCTTCATTCTTCATTTTCCAACGATTCATTCGGATATCACTTATCTTATCAAGCAATCTTCCTGCTCTGAATATCATCAGATCGAACTGTATGATCATTGCAGCAAAATTGCTTTGCCTTCTTCCCAGATTGCTTCCTTTTGTTTGCAATAGATCAATAAATAATTGGGAAGGTTATTGTGCATCAATAATAACAGATAAACATTACTTAAAATCCGCCAATTTTTATTTCCTTACAACGAACAGGCATTAAATGTTTACACTACTATTTAAAGCACATGAATAAGGTTTCGGATTCTGATTACCAGCTAAGTGCTAAATAGTAAAGTTATTCACGTCAAGAAACTCCATCTTCTCTCACGAATTAAAACTCATCGCAATGTGATGTTATGTTACCGTTTAGCTCTTCCTAGAAATTACTGAAGATAAACGAATAAACATCCTGTTCTCTTCATTTTTTAAACTCACGAAAAGGTTAACTATCACCATTAACTCTTCCTCTTTACACTTATGCAAAGGTACACACCGAAATCTGGCTAACATTGTTATCCAATTCCCTTTGCCTTTAGTATATACAGAATACAAATTTCATCACTTTATTTCATTAAAATATAAAAAACAACGAAAGGGAATACAAATGTCATAAAATGCTGTTTATATGTCCGATAGTATGATTTAATGAGATACGTACTGTACAAGAGGAAACAGTAAAACAACAAAACAAAGAAATTTGTAGAAATTTCCCTCTTTCTTTAACGGTAAAACATACAGACAAGAAATGTTACGTATTGCTAGTCTACGCCTTCTTTAAAACATATCTTGAAGAACTGCAAAACCATAAAAAACAGAAAACAATTTTCACAGTTGGAATACAAGTCTTACAACCTGCAATAAGTTCCGAAATAAATTCCATTCATGAATAAATGGCAGATACGAGGGATAAAAGAATGAAATTCATCTATCCAGTCAACCTTGACGGAATTAAAAATGATGAGATTAATAAAACAAAAAAGAAATATCCACTCCTCAGTTAATTCTAAAATATGAAACAATAAAATAAAGGAAAAATGAAGCAGAAAGATATCTTCAAACTTTAAATTGTATGAATGGATTCCCTTTCCCATAAAAAATATTCAAATTTCGCGTGTGACTTATATGTAAAATCACGTAACATTTGTATGTATAAAAATTTCACCGATAGTGCAACAAATAAAATCAAGTACTCTAAATAAGAGCTAAAATACCGGAGAAAAGAAACATGAACATGCGAGAGAAAAGAAAAAAATGTTAGAAAGCAAAAAAGATACACGTCTCGAAAAAAGCAAAAAAAAGCTTGCGGTGCACAGTAAACACAGATTCATATTATACACAAGTGTATTCAACCAGTCTTAGTTAATCTATATGATAGTCGTAATACTATACACCGCTAATCAGTATAGCACTCTGCCTCAGTCATGGCTTGACCTGCCACTAACGCTATACTCAACTATTACTTTCTAGAATAATACCAATGTGCTCTTCTATCTCTTATCAAGAATTCCATGTCGGAAAAAGCCCTGATAAGGTCATCCGAAAAAATGTCAATTTTAGAATCGTTGTTGTTGAGACATCATTATTTTTCCTGACTAAAGAGATTCGTCATTATCACACCAAGATTGCTTGATTGAACCCGGTAACACAATCACTTATTTTCATTTTTCATTGAATGAGAACCAGCAAGCTGAAACGTCATTATAATATTTTCTGTCTCAATCCTATAAATAGTGATTTTAAAATTTCACGGCAGCTCAAGCATGGATTCTAAATCAGCTTCAGTCGTAGTGTTATCGCGGGTCGCTAAATTTTCAAAACTACGAGAATTTTTTCACATAACCTACAGACAATTCGTTCATTTATAATTAGCGAATACTTCATCTGAGCAATTCTAAAAAGGGATTTTTTAAAATTACATAAAAGCTATAATCGTATTCAAAGAATCCAAATTCCGTCGCTATTTATTATCTCCGATATTTCATCCGTAAATCAATTCTTGTAAAACTGTGAAATAAACTATGAACTGAAATTTAAAATGTATCCCATCACAAAAAACGTACCAATGGAACAGAGAATATTCTCGGTGAATATGGCGAAACCATTGATGGTCGATCATATTCCGGTACAGATATTGATTCACCATTATTCGAACTCAGTTGATCGTCATCGAAAGCAAAGTACAGAGTTGCAGGACTTGGTGCAGCAGACCCTGACTGAACACTTTCTAGTAAGCTCAGACTTTCGGCCGAACCAGTAGCAGACGGCGCAGTGCTTGTTGCTGGAAGTTTGGAATGACTAGATCCTGACAACTTAGAGGCTGTTGATGCTGATTTTGCGGCCACATAATCCCTAAAAAAGACTGAATGTTTCATTTAGTGATAGAAAACACCTCTAATTTCTAATCAATAAGTCAAGTGCTTCATTCTTCTCGCATTGTTGACTATCGTTTGAAGAAAGAGACTGGAAAAAAAAACAAATTAGGACAATTAATGTTCGAAATTGTAATTATAAAGTAAACCTGTATTGTTGGAAACGTTTTCGTTCATTTAATTCGTATGGCAGATGTCGTCTCGATATGTTTGCCACACACGAGCATTCTGCCAGATGCATACATCCTAAACCTTCCTCCGGTACTAGTTCAAGTGTCTTTCGTTCCCAGCTAGAAATAGCATAATCATCTAAAACAATCTAATTTCTTATGGGAAGCAATATATACATATATGTTAGAGCGATAATATTAGTGCTTACAAAAATTTAGTTGACATTTATATTTCTCTCGGCAGCAAAAAACTCATTCCTATATTCAATGCATTCTTAAACTACGCCAAAGTAAATAATGCAGGGAAAGGGAAAACGTAAAGATTTCATTTAAAAATAAAAAAATCCCAAAAAAAGTACGTACTGCGGTATACAAATTTCTTTATAATCAATTTTCTGAGGAAGACCGGGCATTGGTTCCACGAGTCCATCTTCAACGTCATTTGTGCGAAGCAGACGAAGTCGATGGTTAGTAAATCTGCGGTTCCGGAAATCTCCGTTTCTCTTTCGATCAAACGATCTTCCTACAAGATTTTGTCCAGCACGTTTCAATGTTGACGGCCGTTTAGACTAAAAACATGGACATTAACTAAGCTGTGTTTAAATTAAGAATCAATTTGAAAAAATCATTTGAAAAATAAATATAGGGGACAATGCAATGTCAGGAACAATATTTTTTCTAGAATGTTTATTCACGATGACACCATGCGTACACAAACATTTAATTACTCTGTCTGTCAACTGTTAACATCAACTAAGAACCATCAGTGGTCTTTTTAACTCGAAACTCAGTGCGTTTTACACTGTCAACTTGTGGTCAATTTCCATTACACAAGTGATGAGAAGTCCAGATCGAATTCCAAAAAAGAAAGGCAAAAACAATTCAGCAATTACATATGAGCCTCGCTGGGAATAATTTGTAGCTGGTTGGTATTCCTCGTCATCATCATAACTTTCTTCGCTCTCAGTCCTCTCTCGTTTCCTTCTTGTCTGCCTATCATCCACTATAACTGCTTCCTTCACTACCACCTTTCGTTCCTCCAAAAATGTAGTCCACGGAGAGCGATCAAATCTAAAAATTTTATTATAAAAACTACCGTAATACAAATGAACATACAAACATGTATGCATATATGTAAGGACTTATACCTTTTACGTAAATGTATGATTGGGCGAGTCGATCTTCGCCGACAATAGACTTCAGCTCCACGCTCTATGGGCACTGCTATAAAAATGAAATTTGTATTTCGATTAATTATTCAACAGATTATTATTTGAACCACTCATGATTCACACGTTTTTTATGTCAAAGGGATATGTGATCGATACATTAAGATGCTATCTTGAAATAGTGTAATAAAAAACGAATTGAGAATTATTATTAATCACCACATACATATTTCAACTTCCACAATTATAATTACACTGCACATATTCTTCATCAAGCTCTCTGTTTCTAACGACAATCATAAGAAAAGACCTGCAAGTGAAGGAAGTGGAGGATAAACTCGATTATCCACAGTAGCATATGCCCGCACGCGTTCTCCAGTATCCAATGATATAGGAGTGTCATGTTCAATGAGACCATTTTTTCCTATCCTCTCCACTCTAGAAATATATATTATGTACAGCAATATAACGCATTCAGATGTGAAAGTTGAATTTCTGATTTATTTAGATTAAATAATACAGCAATCTTATAGAGATTTTCATACAAGAACTGAAAACAAACTTTCTCCTTTTCAGAAAACGTCTTCTTTTGCCATCATATGGTAAGCATCTCGCACAACATTCGTTCAAAGCTTCGTCGTTCCATGAATACACCTTTGTCTTCTGTTTTCGAATGTTATTCAGCTGGAAGGCACAATATTTTGAACCTTCTATTATGACATAACAATGAAACCTCAAAAAGTTATTTATGGTTCACGAATTGGCGATTGTTTTTCAGGATTATCTAGAAATACCAGAACCGGAATTTCAGGGCACAATCAGAGATCCCTTATCACGCCAGGTTAGACATCTGCTATAAAAACACTCCATTCATGTAAGTTCTTTCAACTTAGTCATCTGTACAAACATTGTAAAATCATGCTTTGCCACACATACCATGATACTAAGGATGATCAAAAAACTTCAATGAAATTATCTCCAGTTAGCTCAACAACTGCGAACACGAAATATAGGTGATAAAATGTAGATGAACCTGACGATACACGACATTTATTTTTTCTTCACAATCTTCTTCTATGCAAAGCGCTTTTGCATCTAGCGTACCCAAACTGACTCGCTCATCAAAGTATGCATGGGACGATAAGCTCCTGAACAGATCATTTCAGCTGAATTAAAAAGCAAACTCAATGATTATGTATACATATAACACATATATAACTAAATACCCGAATGGTAGATAAGCGCTCGATGTTGATGGCATCTGTCCCTCGTTCTCCTCATCACTATCTTCGGATTCGGTTACATCCGCATCCATAACATATTTCGCTAATCGTTCATCCGATTCCCCAGATACCCTAAGATACGAAGAAAATCTGACCAATGAACGACTTCAGTGAGCAATAAAACAAGTACTTGCTATCTTTCTAACATAGTCTTTGTTCACGGACCTCCAACAAATGTCTGTTCATACCGAACACAAAAACTCATTGTCCTTGCATGAACACAAAAGCATGGGTCACACTCCATAATGAAGTGACCATCTCTGAAGAATATTTGGCTCTAAATGCGAGAATAAATCTAGCATCTATCAAGAAAATATTGAGCAAACATACGGATTTCGAGCATCTTGAACCAGTTTTTCGATAACAGCTGAACCATCACCGAAAACGTGATCCGAAACTTCTTTTGACAGAAAATCATTAAGCGTAAAGTGATTTTTGAAACGTTGCAGTAAATTAACTAGCTGACTAAGATGAGCACGTTCCAACTGAAAGCGCAAACGTAAGAAATTCTTAGACCAATTACTATTAACATAAAATGAGGGGCGAATTCAGATTTAGAAAAACCCTTTGTAAAAATACTCAATCTGTTACGAGCTAAAAAACAACATACATGTGGTACGCTTAATGCCAGGCCATTCTTGTCACGTAATTTTCCAATTTTCTCTTGCAATATTTTCCTATATAAGCCATCTTTATAGTCCATAACAGTGCTAAAAAATTTTGAAAAACTGCAAAAGGTAGAAAGAACACAAAGAGATAATCAAATAGATGGAATAACATATGATAGCACACCTTCAGGTGTGATTGCAAGAGAAACGAAAAGACTTTAGCAAAAAAGAAAATAAATTCAGCACCCAAATAAATTTGATTGGAAAAGTAATGGATTCAGTTTAAGATCTATTTTACTTATAATATAATCTACTCACATTACACTCACTAAAGTAATTAAAAGTATATTATTAAGACCATGAAATAAAGAAATTAAACTGAAAGCAAGTTAATGAAACCAGGAATTGAAGAAAATTGAACCCCAATATTTACAATCGGAAATATCAAACCCTATTTTGTGTTTCGTGGAGAAATGTATTAATAAGTCGCCAGAGAACTATTTTGCGCTCTGCAATGGTAAAGACAATCAATAAAAAAATTAAAAAGCAAAGCCTGCATATGCACGTCTGCAATTAAATTACCTCGAACTAATTTTTTTTGGACAACTTCGTTTGGTTGCAGTTCTCGGTTCATTTGCATCATCTTGCGCTGGTTTGCGCAATAAATCCAGCGCTTTATTCAAAATTTGCTCACTAGGAATTTGCAAATGATCTTCACCGGCATTCACAATTGGTACTGATGAGGATGGCACGAAATGTGCAGTCATTATCCGTTCTTCCTAAACAAATTCAAGGTTTAGAATTTCATTCACTATTTTTATTCCATTAAAGCACTCTTTTATTCATTCGGCATCAAAAGATTCGATTCGGTACGTAATTTTATCCCTAAACTTACATTCATTAGTCGTTTTATAACATACTTGAATTTTTTGTTTCTTTTGTTGGACTTCCTTTACATCTGCGGAAATTTCCCTTGAATTTGTTTCTGAACGCACCAATATCTCATTGGCACTGGACAGCACTGAAGTTTTGTGTGAACCGGAGAGCTGTGAACGTTTATTAACTCGAAATGGCAGTGGCGTTTGAGCCAAAATAGAACCATAATGATTTGGCGACAAAGGAGCTGTGTTTATCAGCGATCGCCGAGGTACTCCTTGATGAACATCAATTGCAGGAAATGGTTCTTGTTTAAGAACAGCGGGAGAGATCTGTCGGCTCAAATCCGTACTTTCGACATGTTGGTTTCTGTTCCCAGAAGGCACAGAAATGTAAAGTTGTGTTGTGACATCCTATAAAGAAAAACACTAATAAACTATCGCTCAAAGTAAACTAGTCTTTGTCGTCCGTCATTTTAAGTCCTTGCAGTTTTTCTTTGTAAACGTGTTTAAAATGTTTAATTAAAGTTTTTATATTATATGTTCGATAAAATGTCGCAAAGTTAGGACTCTTTATCCATCCACAGCATTTTAAATGAATCAGAACAATGTCTATAACAGGTTCTCAAAAAAGGTCTGTAAAACCGCAAACTAAAATGTTTCGACTGATCATTGTCCTAATCAAATCACTTGCAATTCGAACTAATTGTGCTTAGCAGCCTGCATACAAACTCTCCCTTGAATTATTTGGAATTTCAAGATATTTTCTGTATTGGGTACTCAGCCACTGCTTCACAATTACTCGGGTTATGTTTTGTGAGAACGATAGAATGAAATAGACAGGTATATTTTACATAAAGTGACCATATCCCAGTAACAACTTCCTATTTCATATGATAATGCTCTGGGCAAAATACCTTGTCAGGTTCCTTTGAATCATTAGCAGCAATCTGACTTGATTTTCCGATATCAATTGATGTTTTCAGATTATATTTCCCATTTATTAAGCTCAACGCTTGATCCTTCTGCTCATTACCAGTTTCTTTTGATGCTAGACCTTCTTTTGAGGTAGACGGTTCTGGGTCATGAGGACAATTACTGGAATCAAAACAACGACTTTCCAAAGGCTGTTCTGCCGCCAATATTGTGTTTGTACCATTTGTTGAACACATCTAGAGATTTACCACATGTTACTGCTGTTCATTTATAAAACAGACATCATTATACAATGAAGGATTCACTTGCCACAAATGGATCAGTAAATGGATCGAAACAAAACCAAAAAGGTGAGAAGAGAAATTTCAAAAATTCCATGAAATTTACAAACGAACAAAACACATTCCGAATCCCGAATGATAATATCCATTTGTACTTAAGGTTGCCATTTCACCACTTCAAAGAAAAACTCATTTTCGTATTGCTGAAATAATTTGAAATAAATGTGAAATGACCTGATTTCCCTTTAATTGATGAGTTGAAAATACAAAAGGATCAGAAGGCACATCTTCGTGAGCTTCAGACAACTGCATTCCATGCCTCAAGTTAGAATGTTCTGAAGAAAGAGTATCTTTCACTTCTGGCGGGGACATATTACGATCCAGAAGTAATGAAGAAGAGCGCAAAGTTGTTGTGATCTGATCATTACTCATGTCAGCAGTTTCAGCATCACAATCATTTTTGATACTACGCATCTGAAACTTCATTTTAAACCTGATTATTACTAAAAAATTGTCTCAGCTTGTCAACTAAATATTCCATTCCAATGACTGTGCGTGCTCTTTTTGTTCTTCATCCGGTCTGCAGATGCAAGCATAGAAAATGTTTCTAATACCCCAAAACCTAAAACTATCACATCATTCTTCGTGGGAAAAAATTTCGTAACCCTTCAGCAGTAAAATAAAAAAAGCGAATACGTTTGTTCAACAAAACACAGATATTATCCTGGATTACGACATAAAGAGCCAAAAAGATTACAATGAACTGTTCACTACTAACAGGCGTTGCTGATATATCAATCACAGTTCCGAGTCCCATTGAATTCTCCTTTCACCCACCGCCGCCTCGACATAACACAAATTCCTCCGTATATTCTGTGCGGCCTCAAAACTAAATTCGTACGTCCTGAAATAAAGGGAACAAAGAAACTTAGGCGCTAATTCATAATGGAAATAACAATGTGTAATTACAAGAACTTAAATCGCATAATCGTACTTGTAAGAAAATTTACAAAAATGATTTCAATCTAACGGGAGACACAGTCAGTGATGGAAAGTGAACATAGAAAGGTTCAACCAATACAGATATCTTCATCCAGTATGCATCATATAATGAACAAATAAAATGATAAATACGACCATATCACACAATGAATTCACAAAGGAGCTCAATAAATCGTAGTATTTTTGGAAGGTTTTCCCTTCCAAATGATACACAAGAAATATCAGTAAATTCCACTGTTAGATGAACCAAGTTTATAAAATGGTTCCAGAAAATTGCAAAAAAGCAGTGAGTTGCATAAAAATTTTGTTTACCATTAAAAAATCCAAGCACACTGCCTTGATAATATTTAGTAATTTCACTGACAATCGCATTTTAAATGGCCATAGAAAAGGGATCTAAAAAAGTGATAAAGTCAACCACTGCTTAATAAAAATGTCACTCTGGCCAGCAAAGAAAATATTACTACAGTCAATTAATTTCGACAAATACAAAAAATCCGCTTTACTCCACATGTTATCAGCTTATGTTCAGCAAATCAAAATGATCATAATGAAGTAAACACAAAGAAATGAAAGGTTCGCTGTTTTCTATCCAAAAGCTCTCAAAAGACCTGCTGCACTCTATAACAATTATAAATAAATCAGTAAGTCCAAAAAATTTACTAAACTTATTTAGAAAATCATATGTCAAACCCTACATAGAGTAAGTATAATGCCATTCGCAAAAACTAAGATATCCAATTTTCTGAATATTTAGTCAAAATGTTGCGAAGAAAGCTATTACGCACATATAAACTATTTCTCAAAAAAAAAGAAATATATGCAAATCTTATGCACTAACAGTAATTTCGGAATGATAACATAGAAATACCATACAAAATACTTATCAACTAGGTACATCATCAAGGATGAACGAATACTATACTACATATAAATATAGAACAAATATATATGATTGGCAAACTTTCATTAAAAGTTTACATTTATTATAAGTGATATAAAGAAATATAAACAAGGGATGGTATATAGCTAACATAAACAGACAGCGAACCATAACTAAACGCTAACTAAAAACAAGCTTATACAGCGTTTCAGAGAGTGGGTCACAAATTCGAACCACTGATAAGCAAAAGGACCGTACCGACGGATGGTAATATCCTCAAGTGCTGCATATGGGAAACGCCCGTGCGGAATAGACGAATCATTTAACTAGCCTTGCCGCACCGCCGCTCCTAGCCTCCTACTGATGCTAATGACGACGCGACGCGATTCTGTATGTATGCACATATCTACACCTGTATGCAGCATATAATATAAAGAGTGTAACAGAGAAAGAGGATGTTGCGAAAGGATCAGGAACAATGAGTGAAATGAAGGGATGTGCGGGAGAGAAAGAGAAGGGAGGAGAGAGGAAGAACACGCCTCGCACAGTGCACACAACGCTCGCACACTCCACTTCACACGTCAGGCGGCCCTTCCATCCTACCCGTTAACTTTTTTGAATATGTGCATCTCGTGTCTTACAACGATTAGTACCGTATCCATTTGATTGCTATTAGCACGATCTTATTTAAGCGCTTTGCGGCTGATCTCTTGAGCGGGTTAGTGATGAACGAGTAGAGCGCTGTAGAGGGAATCCTTGGATTCTTCGACACCTCTGTGAATGTTTATAAGGGTTTTATATGATCACTGTGTTGTTATCTTACGTTACCACGCATTGCAGAGGTTAGATTATGCAGTGAATTCCGAGATGGCTGTGTCAAACGTAAAAGAGAAATATGCGGACTTCCTGGTAGATGGCACTGAGGCAATATCGCTAACCTTTGGTAAGTCTTATATTTTAGTTCCTGCTATTTCTTTTTTTTTTTTTGTTATTATTTATGGATCAAGTTTGCAGTATCCGATATGAGCGAAATGTTCTCAACGGCAAGGCATCATCCTCAATATGTCTACCAGTATTTCGGAGAGAAGTAAGATATTGCAGATTTTGCACTGATTATTATTTGAGTGTTCGTGCAGTCCTTATCTCGATCCGTCACTCGATAACTACCTATCAGATAGCTCGATTACACTGCAGCACTTTTTCTATCAATAAGCAGTTTATTCGATCTTTTCTTTGTATTTTCATGCGAAGTCAACTATCTATAATTATAATCCTTGAAATATGTTATAGCGAAACAATATTTGGTTACAAGGACCTAAGCATCACTATACATTATACCGATGCATCTGTGTATCTCTACCCAGAAATTACTTATACAGCCAAAATAACATCGTTAACAGCTGAGTTCAAAGTTTGTTCTATTTTCCAATTAATTGTTTAAGTATCTAAGATTTGTATATCATGTTTTTTCTTTTTCATTTTAGGCTGACAATATAGTTCAAAAATTAAGCGAGCACTTGCCAGCTGAGCAAATGGAAATGTTGTGCCAGACAAGCGCTTTTTTCAAATTTCGTTTGGATGAGCAGAAAAAATTTTGGCCTTACGGACAACTTCTTTCCAAATTCACCATTGGTAAGTAATTAAATTTCTGGAGGGTATATTGTTCGTTCAGACATATAAGTTGTTCAACTCTGGATGATTTTTATAGTTTACTGAGTTACGATTTTTTTGCCATTTCAGAAGTAGTTATTCTTTGATCCCCATATTTTGATTTTTTTCTGGATAGCAGTGAAATATCTGGTAATTGATTTCAGCATTTCAAACAATTTTACACTAGAAGGTTTGTTGATATAAATTTTGGCATTTTAGATAGTCGAGAACTGCAGGTCTGGGTAGTTAACGAAAGTTCGCCCGGATTTAATGCATATTTAGCTCGAGTTCAAACTCTTGCTTTATGGTACATTGAAGCTGCACAGTACACGGATAATGATGATCCACGATGGCAGCATTATTTCCTGTTCGTTTTGTGATACCTTATTCAATGTTTCTGACAATTGCTTCAATGCTTTATTTCCAGTTCATAAGCTGATGTATGCCAAAACCATTACCTGAGCTCATATTCCAGTTGTAACTACTGTGAACTGGATGTAACCTCAAAAACCTTAGATATAGAGTAATATCCGTTCTGCTTAATCCATTTGTTGATATTAAATGCTAGCTAGTTTTTGTTAACCATTTGCAGAGTTTCGTTTCAGATACGAATCAATTAAGAAAGATAATGGAGTTTCGCGCGTAGCACTTGCGGGGTATGCATCACTTGTCAGATTTTATAATTATCCTGATAAAATTCGACCTAGGATTGCCCAGATTTTACTGTTGCCACATTATCAGGGCGTCGGTATTGGTGCTAGATTTTTGAAGGCAATATATAATGACTTAATCCAAGACCCTAAGGTCGCAGATATTACAGGTTGGTATTAATTTCACTGTCTTTCTGTGATTGAAAGCTACAGAGCTATGTAATAAATGAAGATGCAGTATTTCATAATTCTCTGTCTCAGAGTTGGAAAATTCGTATGTCTCTAATAGTTTTTCTCTCACATTGAAACGATACATTCTTCTCTTTCTCGACTCCAAATTTATGTAGAAAGTAATTATCCAAAATTATTTGGACATCATTTGAATGACGATGCCATTCGAAATAAGTGAAGAAAAAGAAATTAACTGTTCCATACTTCCGATATTTCTACTGCCAATTTCCACATTTTTTTGTTATTTTTCAGCGGAAGCTCCTGCAGAATCGTTCATAACAACTCGAGATTATGTGAATTGCTCAAATTGCTCAACACTAAAGGAATTCCATGTAGATAATCTAAAAAAAGGTTTCACTGAAGAGATGAGAAATGCTGCTTTACTACGATTTAAAATAAATCCGGTAATGTTTTTTTGCAGTGGAACAGTTTTGTCATTATTTTTCATTTTCTATAGTCAAATTTTACATCAAATTTCTGTAATTACAAAGTCACTATGTTAACATATAGAACCACTAATAAGTTACTCCAATTTTTTTTTCTCGATGCTTCAGTAACTTGACAGGTTTTATTCGCTAAAGCTGGAATTAATTATTTCAGAAACAGGCACGGCGCGTTTATGAAATACTGCGTCTGCACCATATCGATGTTCGAGATGAAAAAGCTATGGAAGAATATCGATTGGATGTGAAGAAAAGACTTGAAAAACCTTTTAAAGTCAGTTTTTTTATTCCATTGGATACATGCTCATATCTAACAATCGACAATAAAGCAGTTAGGACATCTGTACAAAATATGGCTCACTTCTGACTGTATCTTTCGCTTCCTCTACACTTTTTAATTAAAAAAATCATTTCGAATGTTATTTTATTTTTCTATTTGATCTTAGGTAGGAAATGTATATGAAGTTAGGTAAGATAAAAAAGTAATTTTGTCCAAAAATCCGCATTCTTATTTACACGGAAGTCTTCATGTGTCTTTTGTTTTTATGCTGATATGCAAAGTTTTTACTCTTAAATATCAAATGCAGCTGTATTTTTAGCGAAGTGAACGTGACTGGAGAAAGCTATCAAGCGTTTTGGATGAATATGAATATGCAGCAGTTGTAGCCAGTCAGATGAGTATAGAGCAGAAAATAGCTAAACTGGAACAACTTTATGAAGAAGAATTAGCCAGCTATCGGACTGTTATTAAACGATTGATCAATTTTGCTAATGGTTAAATATGTCGATTCTTTCCTGTTGTTTCTCGATATATAATCGAATTCTCGTCTATTGTTACGCTTTAGATTGTGAAGTTATTTGAAAACCTCAGTGAAGTCAAGTACTCCTTTCTACCAATCTTAGATACACTGATTTATCTTTTCCAAGCGCATTTCTGAATCAAATTTTCAATATATTCCTAGTTTTTATTGAAATTAGTTTGTTTTATGAACTTTGAATTATGATGACAGCAGTTGTGTATTGCTTCCTTGTTTTACATTAATCAATTCTTTAGTAATCACGGGTTCTCCAAAATACAGCGATGCAGATATATGTCAAATCTCATTCTTTGTATATCCAGTAAATGAAACCTTGCATATATTTGGATCATCATTCGCATTGCTATTGTAACGACTCGTGATTTTGTAGAGTGTACTGAAGATCGAGGAAAGAAAAATATATATATTTAGGTCCAGATATTCGATGCACATTCGTTACAAATAAAACATAGAGTAATTTAAGTCACTTCTCCCTCCTCTCCGAAATGAAAAGAGGTATTATGATCTTTCGCGATCAAATCGTTGCATGCTTAATATCAGAACTTCGCATTAACAACAACTACGGTTTCTAACATATTGTCGCTGATTTCAGTTCTGTAGAAGTTAAACATTTACAAGTTTAAGCCTGTTGATGTAACAGAATGTTGTGCTGGTGTCCATAAATCGATATCCTTGCACTGGTTGGTTATACACTTCCAGGAGATCGAGTCATCCTGAAACGCGATTTGCATTGTGGGCACGGTAAGCAGGTCGTGCCCGTACACAAAGGAAACACGGAGTTGCTACATGCGGTGAGCAGATGGCGAGGTTTTAGGGTCGGTCTTGGAACAGTCGGCTTTCTCTATCTTTTTTATTACCGTCACGATTATTGTTTTCCAATGATGAGAAGATAAAAGATTTTCGGGAAAGTTTAGTTTAGAAGTATATATGTGTGAAGTTCAAGAAAAAAAAAACCATAGAGGAGAGTGTTAGTAGGAACTATACATTGTACCATTGAATCATTGATAAGAAGAAGTCTAGAAAAGTAAAAAAACAAACTGCACAGATCGGTAAAAATGATAAATATAAAAATAATAAAGGTAAAAATAATGGGGAGTGCGCGAATTTTTTTTTTTGTATGCCGCTGATAAAAAAGTGTACTTCGTTATTTTTGCTTTGGAAGAAATAGATGAACTTCTGAAAGATTTTGCATATCTGTTGTTCTTTACATGAGCTAGTAGAATTTTGTTTAAATATCGAACATCTTCTTAATTGCTCAAATAAGATAAACTGTAAGACTTCGATTAAAAGCAGGTTTTTGGGGGATTTGTGCTAAGCGTTGAGTCTGAGTCATCTTGGGCAAAAATATGAATCTGCTCTGAATGATTTCAACAGTTTTTGATTTTGACCAAAGATAAACATAATTAATTTCTAATAATGAGGAAAGGAAGGACAATGAAGATTATGGATTGCAAGAAAGAAGATAGTGATGATGATTTATAGGTATTTCAGAAATGGTCCTCATTGGAGCAGCAATTATAACAAAGACAGGAAAACGTAAGCTTCCATATCCATCATTATATTTGCATAGAATGTTCCGAATGTTTTCGATGAACTAGTGCTGCGGATATCTAATAAATTGAGAGATATTTTTGCGTAAATTTTTCATAAAGTCGAAATTTTGTGGTTTATTACTTTGACTAGTGAGTGGATGTTCAGTAATCTAAGATATAGAAGTATTCGACAATACATCTAATTTAATTTAGATTCCTATTTATTAACTGTGCTGTTTTTTCAGCGCTTTTGGCAAGGGTTTTCATCTCGGACATGACAAAAGCTCGGTTAGAAGGATTATTGGATGCTTTTCCTAAGTTAATTGCTTCCGACAAGTGTAAGTTTATTTCTTAATCAGAGGGTAATCGTTACTTCACTTCGCATAATAATCAGACTTGAGACATTGAACTGTATCAAACTCTCTTTAAGCTTGTCATTGGAGGAGACACAATACGGATGAAGTCTGGATGTTTTTATTGATTGCACAAAGGACCTAACCCCCATTAGTTTTGATGTAGTTACAAAATTTATTCATTTTAGCGCAACGTCAGCATACTTTCATCGAAACAGATAGTGTGCGTTATGTTTTCCATCCGCTGGACAGTGTATATGTTGTCCTGATCACCACCAAAGCATCGAATATTCTAGAGGATTTAGAAACTCTTCGACTATTTTCAAGAGTGGTTAGTTCGTAATCTTGTGAAGTGGTGAGGAGTACTCTTGCTGATTAGTAATTTGTGAAGGTAGCTATGGGAAATATGACTGAAATATAAATAGATATTATTAAATAAAATATAGGACAAGTAAAAGGTAATAATTTACTGGCTATGACTTACGAATCAAAATTTATTTCTTCTTATGAGTCCAAGTTTCGAGATTTTGGTTATTCATGGAATATTTCAGATTCCTGAATACTGCCGCTCGAATGATGAAAAAGAAATGCAAGCAAATTTATTCGATCTCATATTTGCTTTTGATGAAATTGTCGCTCTTGGGTATCGTGAAAATGTCAACTTAGCACAGATACGCACATTTACGGAAATGGATTCTCATGAGGAACGAGTGTTCAATCAGATAAAGATTGTAAGTTTTTTTGAGAAACGTCTGCTCATATTAGCAAAGTTAGTTGATAGAAATAATCCTCATTCTTACCATTCATTCTTTTTATAGGCTCAAGAGCGAGCTGCTAACGAATTAATGACGCAGAAAGCTATGGAACTGAAAAAATTGAAGGCAGAGCAGCGAAAATCTGGAAGAGGTATTTTTCTTACAGTCCTCTAATCATGCACTGTTTTTGCAGGAACTTTTCCCACTACTTGTTCTTAATAAATAAATCGTTAGGTCTGGGAAGCAGCGCAACAGCCATTAGCTCATCATCGGTACCTTTAACGGCAGTTATTGATGATACACCTATGCGGCTAGCTGTAAAACCAAAAGCACCAGCAACCACAGGTGGAAGTGGGAAGGCATTGAAGCTTGGTTCCAAAAATACTGATGACGACCAATTTCTAAAACAGCTAAGGAGAGAAGGTTGGTCAAATATAAAATTTCCCAGAAATATGATTAATACATTTTTGATGATTTTTTCAGCTGTACAAGATAGAAATTCAATTATGTCAGCATTAATCACGATAGCAAATATAAAAAGATGCTTGATGGTAACGAAGAATAGGTTTTTGATATCAGAAAAGCAGAATAATCTTTTCAATTAATCCATCTATGTCACATACTTTTCTTATCTCACAACTGAACTGACTACTCAATTTTGCTAGAAAATGAGTTAGAATATCAGGACATTTTTTTTATTTTGTCATAATTAGACAGCTCATTGCACTTCATCTCATGTATAAAATATTTTATTCGAGGGCAAGTAGTCGATACGCCTTTGCGTGCATCAGACATTGCTAATGCAGATGATCGAACTGCATCGGAAATCGGTTCTTCTACCATTTCACACGCTCCTGTTCATATTAAGATTGAAGAGAAATTATCTGCATCAGTATCGCGGGATGGTGGCCTTGAGAATGGAGAGGTATATCATGAATTCTTAAATTTAGAAATTTTTCAAAAGAAGCATTAAATTTTTTAAAAGATCGATGTCAGCGTATCATGAATCTCATTTTGTATGTCCGTTTTGCGATCGTAGTGCAAGATTTTATCGAATATTTGAATTTTTTCAATAGTTTTTTTCAATAGTCCACGACTGATCCGGGACAAGAGAGCCAAATTAAAATGTCACGCTAAATTAAAATCCTTGAAATCTGATAAACACATTCACTTGATCGCGCTATGTAACATATCAATAAAATCATTGTGCTCTACTTTTTATTAGTGTCATTCATGACAATTTTTTTTTCTGAAGGTACTGGGTAGTGCAGCACTTCTAATAAACGGCTCACAGTTTGCTACTGTCTGTGTTCAAATCAGTAACAATGACAAACATGGTGCGCAACTACAGGTAAATAATGAAAGATGAAATATTTGTGAAGTCGTATCCTTCAGTAATGGTGTGGCTGATCATCTATTTAGGTGCATCCAAATCTCGATAGAAAGGAATGGCTGCAAAAGTCATTGTTAAAATTGAAATCAGTGCAGAAGCCGTTTCCAGTAAACATGGATGTTGGTGTACTAAAGTGGCGACTACTTCTGAACAGCGAAGAAATGCTTCCTATCTCAAGTTTGTTTTAATCCTTGCCATTATGTCAAATATCCTTATTGTAGTTCTTTAACCCAAAAAATTTTTTAATTAATTTGCTTTTTGAAGACATTATCGACTACGTTCACTAAAAAATAAATAGTTTATTTCAGCACATTACATTATATTGCCCAACATCTAAAAACCTTTTTTGTATCCAAATTGTTTTTTTATATTCAACTTATTTATAGGGATAGAGGAGCCATCCCTATAAATCAGGAAGTTTTTTCAAAAAGAAATTTTGAATTTCAGTCAATTGTTGGCCAAGTGAAAATCCCGATGGTTGTGTAGTAAACATCGAATATACGCTTCAGGCTGAAAATATGACACTGAACAGCGTTGTTATCGTTATTCCTCTACCGTATGTGTTTCACAAAAGCTTTTTTTTTCTTGTTTTGTATTAAATTTATAACATAAATAGTGCGGTGTATCTGATTTGTGTTGGAGAGCTTTACAAACATTTTCCAGGCCCGCAGCTGTTCCGGTAATATCGGAATGTGAAGGTACATATGAGTATATAAAATCAAGATCGCAGCTAGTATGGAGTTTGCCTATTGTTGATGAGTCGAATAAGACCGGTTCTTTGGAATTTAGCACTCCTAATGGCCAAGCTAACCATTTCTTTCCAGTAACTGTCCGGTTCACTAGCAAGGATTTATTTTGTAATATAGCTGTGAGTTTGATTTCTTTTTTCGCTTTTTCCCTAAATATTAGCTTCGAAGTTGTATGGTATTTCTAGGATTTTTGCACTTGCTTTTTATTTGTAAAGAAAATTGAAAAAGTTTCAAGCACATAGCATTTCTGTGAATAGAAATAGGAACTTTTCAGTGTTTTGAGACGGCTGCAGTAATATATCAGAATTTGAATAACATTTGATATTTTGCGGTTTTATCAATGAGCGATTATTCCGACTTATTTTTTTTATAGGTAGAGTCAGTGCAAAAGATGGACATAGGCGAGACGATACAGTATTCAACGGAGAGCCATCTGATCACGGAGAAGTTCGAAATAGTATAAAGTTTTATTTTATTGAGAGTTTTTAAATTGCTCGTTTTGAAAAGAAAATTTCTCATATTTCGTTCAGATTAATGATTAATTTGTTTACTCGTGGTTAATGTGATTAAATCGCTATTTAAGAGGAACTTCAATATTTATTCAAGTTATCTAGAGTGAGCTTATTTTGTTGTCCTTCCCATTTGATGGCTCACTTGTCACTTCTACGCAGTACACTGTTACAACTGTGTGTCGAAATGTTATTATGTATTTATAAGAATAAAAGTAAATATTGGATCCGTTTTTCTTTTTGGCATTGTCTTTATCGATACACTATTAACCAGTTAATAGTGGTGTATTGTGCTAGCATTCTTTAATCGAACTTTTCCTTCCAGTAGTGCCAAAACTGTTAGGTTTGAATTTTTATGAGTAGAGTTGCCTCATGGTGGGCTTTTTTCTTGGAGTACTCCTGATATTTTTGTTCATAAGAAATTGCTTATTCCTAATAGGGTAGTTATTAGGATTATTATGTTCATATTGCTATCAAAACTGGAGGATATTTAAAATAGCTAGTGTCATGATGGCAGGAGTCCCTAAGTCGCTTCCTATTCGATGGTAGAGGTATCCAATAAAGAAATGCAGCGGCTGCCGAACATCATTTTATGATCGAGAATTTGTTTTTGTAGCAAGATTTTCGGTTGACGGAAAAAGCGTCGATGGCAGAAAATTGTATGGAAATAGGTTTGGTAACATATATTAATGGATCTCAGGTCTATTTATGGTTGATGGAGGCTCGTGAAGAGCAACTTTTCGTTGCAATGGTGAAGGAAGATGTGCTCAAGGTAACTGAATTATCATATGGGGATGTTAGTTGCAAGTTTATGTTGCAAACGTTAGTAGGAAAATAAAATTCATAATTTTCATAATGGATTTGGTTCAGGAACATATCTTGACTTTGATCATTTGAATCAAGTCTATGTCGAAATAAACACGAGATAAATACACAATAATTTTGAATCCAAAAATATAAAGTTCAGGTGATAAAATGGTACAGGTGGGCGACATTACTAAATCTAATGCAAATGTTGTTCTCACATTTTTTAATATTTGAACTGAACTTTGTTTGTAATTTAAGTTGGGAGTTTGGATACATCTTAGCAAAACAGATCTTGAAACATCTCAAATTGGCTGTGTTATGCTAGTAGCTACACCTCCGGTGAAGGCGTCGATCTGTAGTTATACCTCAGGCATTGAAAAGGTAACGCTGAATTGACTCCTTTTTCTCATTCTCTTAATCACTTTGCTTAACTCATTTTTATAAATGCCGTTTTAATTGTTGAGTAGAAATCAGGAACTGTTATTGAATAATATGTTATTGAAGGGCATTGTTACATCCGTTTGCAGGCAGTATTAGTAGAAACGAGAATCGTATTTTCACCGGTGGAATGGGCTAAGAAAAATGATTATGAGTGGTTTGCATACAGTTTTGAGTTTGGCCGTGTTGGTAATTTCGCTTTCAATAAACTCCTGAAATTAAATAGTTATCAAGTAAGGAGGGATGTTGTGTACAAAGCCGTCATGATCAGGTTATCTTAATGTTGTTTTTTTGCTTTTTCTCATTCATAAAATTGGTTATTCTATAGTACCTACGATAGTTAGTTTTAATTACTGGCAGTGTTCAGCACTTAAAATAATTTTACTGCCTATCCGCAGAGTTATAAAATTTTTCGCCTCCAGTCGAATGGAGTCGAATTCTGAACATTATTATTATTATTATTTATCTTTTTCATTATAGGAAGCTTAATAAGTAGTGTATGGATAAGCATACAACCGTACTTGTTTGTTGTATTATAAATTTCATCAATACCAAGATCAAATAAAAATTAGTTTTTTATGGCTGAGGCTTTTACTTGCTGATAAAAAGATTTTGTCACTCTTTTAGGATACCGTCGAGTGAACTAGGCCAATGTGTTATAGATACTTTTGGTTCATTATGGTCAATCTTACCCCAAGTTCTTGTATTATGTGATGATCAGAATGGTTTTGATAAAAGAGTATGATTTATGCTGCTATTCCTTATAAAATTCTCTTTCAAATTCTTGTAATATATCAAAAATGTTTTCACTTTTTCTATAAATGTCTCCAAATATTATAGAAATGGCTGATCTTAATCTATCTTTTGCAGCCATGGTCGTTATCATCTGGTTATCAGCCGCCGATCCGATCCGTATCCAGTAAAAATGTCAGTATGCCACCAATATATGCATTCAATTGTAAAAATTGGCGGATATTCATGCAGTTGATTAATATAATTTTGTTTTATTGATAGAACCAACCATTCATGCCTACTTTACAACTGTAAAACTGCTTCGAAACATTTCATCACTTTGTTTATACTATTTTTTGAGACACTAAAACAACGAAAAATTCAGTGATAAGCTGTGCACAATTTTTTCAATTTATGCACTACAAATTTCATATTACTACAGGCTTTTTTGTTTTGCGAGATCTCTGTTTATTTGTACAACAACAGATATGTAAATTGAAGAAGAATGATGAAAACTTGGGATTATAATGATCTTATACACAAGTGGCTTATTTTAGTTCGCTTGCTAAATAAATTTTTTTGTTTTAAGGTAGATGAATTGACTTCCTGGGACGTTTGGAACAATCCGTCAAATGAATTTGCTGAGGGAATTTTCGAATCATTGGTTTCTTCTAATGATTGTACGTCAGCGACAGTAGGTTAACATTTTTATATCTCATTTACGTTGGTAATTTATCAATGTAGTTCTTTGCATTAGTTGTTTGCATAGGTATGAAATCCTCCATTAGTTACAGAGTTTTCATGCAAACGATTTATCGAAATTCATAAATATTCCATTTAAAAGTGGATGATGTGAGAGATATGGATTGGAGTATTTTTGTCTGATTTGCTTAAAAATATATTTCTAGCAATATTGTTTTACATTGTAGACTCAAATTTGGGCCGAGATCATTACGAGGCTTGTTCACAGCAAGTGTATCTTGGCGTTGTCATTCTCAGAGAGCCGCAATATAGTATTATTTGGGGCAAAGTGCATGGCTTTGTTGCCGTATGTGCTACCGCAGATTTAGTGGTTCGTTGTTAAAGACTCGATGTTTAAGCGCTCCACTGATTTATGTTTATAACTGAGATGAGATGACTTAAAAGATTCTTTATGTACTTTTTTCTCTTGTTTTTGTTTGAACAATTCATAACTAAATAGGGTGACTTTCTGCCGCAACGGTGAATTAAAGAATGTAATAACGAATATGGCATAAAGAATTCTAAATGGAATTGAAACAACTAATGATTTTTATTTTGCGGATGATCGTGAATTAAGTTACATTTCAAAGTGCTCCAAAATGTTATTTTTAGCTGGAGCCATCAAATTGGGTTGAGTACGATTGTATCGAAACTGATACGGAACTAGGTGTATCGTATTTAGCGATATACTGTGTGCTAAGCAAACAGAAACCATTGGTGGTTGAGGCACGTGAAAAGTCTATTATTGTAAGTCGCTTCTTATTCATACTTCAAAACATTTTATTCATGGAATTTTTGCATACTTTCCGGGTTGCAACATTTTTCCAGAACAAATTTAGCTACAAAGATATTAAACATGAAATATGAAGAATCTCATCTATTTTAATCTTCGCTCTGATTAAGGAGCAATTTTTTGTTAAACTTTTAAATGCTGTAGCTTTCAGTGTCATACAGTAATACATGTTCCAAATGAAAGGAAAGCTCAAGCTGATGTAGGAGGAACATATTTTACTATGGTGTGTGACATTTTAGGAAACATATTGGTACCAGATATTCCAGTTGTCCATAGATGCATTAGGAAGAATAAATTAAAGGTTTGCTTTTATTTTTTCTTGTCTTGCAGAGCTATTGTTTACTAAGATCTCTAATTAAAAATGTCATGATTTGAGGAATCTTGTTCCACATTTTAAAACAATACGTTCTTTATTTTTGTCCATAGCAACGCTGCGATATTTAATGAAAATATTTTTAAAAATAGAGCAGTTTTTCCAAGTCTTTTACTAAGGCTTCCTTGTTATCTCTTTGAATTTATTTGTGCTATGAATACTATTATTTATGATATTGTTTTTTGAATGAAATTTATTTCCAGGCTAAAGTACTCGTAAAATATGATGTCAATGAAAAATGGCCATGCACATTGTTTGCTGTATACGAAAATGATATGCTGAAAATGATAGTAAGTGATTTGTGTGTTGTGTTAGATATATGGATTAAATTGCTCAGAATAATGACTTCATGGTTTTTTTACAGGACTGGAAGCAAGTAAGTACGGAGTGTAAAATCATTCCGGAAATGGACCGTTCTTTAGATCTGAAGGATATTCAGTGTGAAAGTGACAAGCCACAGTTTTTGGATGATGATGCGAATATACTAAGGATTTCAGCATTGCAGAAGAGTTTTGAGAAGGAAATGCATGATGAAAAAGTTTTCGTAGAAGTTCGTAGTTCTCCCTGTTTAGACACCAATCCTCTCCCAATCACTGCGGAAATTACTCATCAATGCAGTTCAGACAACAGTTCTGTTGCCAGTGCTAGAAACATCAAGAGAGTGACAGAGTGTGAAGAAAAGCCTGGCCCTTCAGGATTATCATATACGACAGCTTCTGCAGTGCAAAAGGTTTGAAATATTTTGATTTGAAAATTCGTAGCTTATTCCTCATGTATCTTCTTAGCACTTTTTTGAATTTATTTATAGAAACTCTGTTTTCAAATTCCTTTTTTTTAATCTTTCTATAGTTGTAATTGCTAGTAAGAGATAAATGATTATGATCATTTATCTTTTTGTTTTGGATAACTTATTTATTGGGTATCAGTTGGCATGAAGTGTGATTTTGTTAATGCAATGCAAAAAAGACGTGTTTCTAATGTAATAATTTTTTATTTTCCTATGGTTGTTCCATATTGTCACCGTTCTGGATGTGACGAAAATTTTGATTGGGTACAGCTGAAGAAGTACATTGTTGGTATGAAGATATTGGTGTGTTCTTGCTTCTTATTTTTTTAAATTAATTGGAAAAAAATTAAAAGTAAAGGCGTAACCAGCGTTGTAAATAATGCAGTGTGCGCAAATTAGTTTACTGGAAGGAAGTAGAAGGCAGACCAAACATGACATACGTTCGAATCTCGAAATATTGCACTGAAAAGCCAAGTGGTCTGTGTGAATGCGAAGTGATGCACACTATATCTAAAGCTTTTTGAGGAGTTCATCTAGTGCTTTCGTAATTCTTTATTTATCATTTTCAGACTTTACCAGTAACAATACTAGTCAAACTGACTTCCACGTATGGTATTTTATGGCATATTAATCGGAAACTGATTATTGTACCTGGAGAATATTTGGGGTATTTTATTTATTCGGTGTAGTTTTAAATAAAGATATAGCTTCTTTCAAACATTTTGTATAGAGGATTGAAACTGGTAATAAGCAGAATGTTGGGACATCCTGTTCATGCCTAATAACTTTGTATTTAAGTAATTCTGCAAAACGTTTAGCCATCCTATTCATGCCTAATAATTTTGTATTTAAGTAATTCTGCAAAACTGGGTACTTGGATGAAAGCGAAGGTATCGCCTCTGGATACAACGACAGTGGATTTGCCTTATCATTTCATTGTGATGCGTCCTTTAGAGGAGATTGAAAGTAAATTAATGACACAAAAAATAGGGGATGTTTTACAGGTATGAACAATTTATTGGCAACTGCTAAGGTTTTTACTTCTTTTCATCGAGATTTGATCAGTCTTTTTACCTAAGATTCCTTCATGATCTGGGTTGTTACATCTGAAGATCTATAAATTTGCTTTCTCAGAGAGCCTGTGGAGTGCCGAAAAATAATTTCTGAAACTGGCCGTAAGTTGTGTTGCTTGTCACAAAAAGTTATATAGTCATAATCATCCGTAGAAAAGTAATTTAAATTGCAGGTTAGGGTACATCTAGAACCAGGTGTAGAGAGTTATATTGATATGAATGGCAAATTATATTTGCAAAAAAACTCCGAACTTGGTCTGATATATATACCTTCTGAAAAGTCAGTTTGTACCTATATCGTTTTTACACTGTGTTCAAGTTTCATCTTTATATTCTGTCAATTTTTAGCAGTTTAATTTTGACTGCAAGGCATTGCATGATTTTGGTTGAACATTTGGTGTTTACACAATTTTTTGTTGTAGAATACCACAGAAATATCTCATGAAGAAATTTCGAGCATGGGTCACTTTCATAAGTTCAGAATTAAGCAGCGAGCCGATATGGATGGTTAATCATCGCCAAACACTAGTATGTGTTGTTCTCTGTTCTAGTTAGTTAAATAAAAAGCTTCCTTTTCAAAATTATAATCAAATAGTTTATAACTGATCACATCGAAAATATCGAAATAGGATGAGTTGTTTGTTTCCAGATTGACGAAGATGGAAATGAGTTACCAGATGAGTCTGATATATGATTGTTGGATTGACAAAAGTGATTAGTACTTATAACGACGGTGATGTTGGTATAGTCAATTCTCTTTGATTTTCATAATCTCAGAAACTTTCTTTTTGCGAATTGATTTTAACAATCAAACTATTCATCAACGAAATTGGCATACTAATTAGGGAATGATTTCTTAAATGCGGATGCCAAACAGGAAAAAGGTATACAGGTCTAAACTACGAGTTTAATATGGTTGGTTATAGCTCAGTGAAAGAAGTGTAAAATGCAGGCGATGGAAAATTTTATAACTTTTCACCTGTGCCTGAATTATAATTCATTTCAACTAATACTTTAGGATTTATTCTGTCCCATTCTTTCTTTTTGTCTCTTTTTTTGCAGTTTAGTCTTGTTTTGTAATCAGAACTACGTTATACGTAAATCTCAATGTTGATATTTTAATGATGTAGCTGCTTTTTTATTCTTGTGTTGTCTTGTCTCGTTGCTCATGTCAGAATTAAAATTGCATTTTCGATTCTTACTTGGCACTACTATCACTAGCAAGCTCTTTTGCCACGCAATGTCTGATTTGACTAATGCAGAATTAATCACAGTTTTACAATTTACTTCAAAAGATATTACTTATGCAATGATAGTCTTTGGTTCACTTCAAAATCTTTGCACGTAATTTATAAATTGAATTTTGTAAAATAAAATTTTCACTCCACACATTTTCCAGTTTGTGCTTTTATGCTTTTTGAGACAAAAATATGTCTTATGAAATGTTATCTGCTTCAGACGTTATGCACGAACTATGTAGATCTCTTGATTGGTAGGTAGAGCGACATGCTAGTAAGCTCTTTCACTTGCTTCATTCTTTACATTTTTTTGGTATTTATTGTGCTTTCAATTATTCATCCACAAAGGCCTTCCTGACATATATGCAGACTTATCATTTACCTATTATCCGGTGTACTGTTTTCGTTACAACTCTATCACTCACACATTCCAGAGTTTCACCTCCGATCATCGTTGTAATAGAAATAAAATCAGGATTGTATGATGACATCGTTATTGTTATTGACGAAATGTATGAATAGAAATAGTTGGTTCTGAAGTAATCAGATTAATTGATTAGATTAGCGGATCATATTATGTATGGGTCTGTGATGTGATAATGAAGTCTTTCTCAAAAAAAATTGAATGGATGGGTTGCTTATATGAAGGACCGGACCTTCTATAGTACTTACTGTAGGATTTATAAAGTGTAATCTTGAGAAATTATATGCAAAGTGCCGGAAACATGTAACATAACTGTATAAAATCCAAAATAAATTGAATAGCACCAGTCTTTTAATTACAAGAGGGCAGTGAATATATCTGATAAAGGCAGATTGGCATCATCGAAGTCAGGGAGACTATAATACTGACAAAGTTTTTACTGAGTGGGAGAGAAAACTTCCTTGCTACATTGCTAGCATAAATATGTAAAATTATTCTAATATTTGAATATATGAGAAATGGTTTGACCACGTTTGTATAATAAGTACAACATACAATTATGGATACAATTCCGGATTTTAACATTTTACATTTTGCTTTCAACATACAATTCCGGGTTTTAATGTTTAAGATATTTTAACATTTTGCTTTCTAAGAGAAAACTGCCTGTAGACAGGAAAACTCATTGAATAATTAATGGAATGATGCGATAAGACTGAGAAGACTTACACTTACCTCCTTTTTCTTTTCAGATTAATGGTGAAAAAAAAAGAGAATCATGGCGGAAACATCTAATAGATCAGACTGATAACTTCGACTAACTCCAAGAATATAGGTAAAGACTGGATAGAACAAGCAGAAGTGCGATAAATTTTATACCACTTTTAGAAATGACCACTGTTTCATTGATACGCTTTCGAAGGATTGCATTTTCATCAATAAGTGTATTGGAGCGTTTTAGTTCAGCTTGGAGCATCTTTTGTACCTAAATTAAAATTGTAATAATAATGATCAAATGACCAAAAAACTACTGTTGTAGAAAAATCCTTCGGTGACTTAGATTTTAGGATATTAGAGGATTGAAAGAATAGATTGCTTTGCTGTTATCTGGAATAAATAGAAAATACCTGTTCAACATAAGCTAATGCTTCATCCCATTGATGTAGCAGAAGTTCATTTTGCTCCATAAGTTTCACTTTGGATTTTCGTTCTTCTTCTAATTCTTCCAGTAATTGTACTTCTTGTGCTTCCGTTTTCAAATCATCACTCTCATTCACATTTACACATCGAACGGTATTTTCTGATGTTTCATCCAAAGAGTCCTATAACTTACCCATCAGTATTTGCCATAGCTCAAAAATATTTCTAGCCTTTAAATTTCTCATATAATTTGGAGTGCGGTAAAGTCAATTGATAAATTTTTATAGAGATGACATAGCTCAAGTCATTCAATTGTCTTAGGAATGATTGTCATAGTTTGCATTTAAACATGAAATTATACTGTAAAGGATAGTTCTTACCTGATCAGGTGAAAATCGCTCAAAATGTGATTGCTCAAGGCGTTCGATAATTTGACACCTATCAATAATAATAGCATCTTTGCCTCGGATCTGTTCTTCCAAATCAAATATTATTCGATCACGCTCTCTAATTCGTAATTTTAGCTGAGCTATTTCTAATCCAAGCTCTATTTCTTTCTCCTTTTTTCCCTTATCTGTAATATCATTTTAATCATTTATTAAAAAGTTTTTAATTTCATTCAAGTCTATATAAAATCTATTCTTTACGTTTATATCAAACAAAACTAATCATTCTATCTTATCCGAAAACGAATATAGACTGTCTCTAATTGAAATGTAATAGATATATTAAAGTAAACAAAAAATCTATAATTGCTGAAAATTCTATTTATGGTTTGTTTTTTTTAAGCCGATCGGATTCTTATGAATTTTTTTCAGTAAGAAAATATATCTTCTATTATTTTCTTCTTTTTTGTTTTCAATGAATAATGAAGTATTAGCGAAATGAAAACAAATAAATGATCGCAATGAACGCAACGAAAATGACCCTGAATGAAAGAGAAAGTGACCTGATTCAATGGATTTCTTTGATGTTGAAGGTGCCATATTGTAATACACTTCCAAATTACTTCTTCAATTTTCTGACAACAAATCTTCATTTATAATTTCATTTTCATCAATTATATATTCAATGGAAGAAATGACAGTTAATTGAGACGGTATCTTTTTGGAGCTTTAATTTATCCTAGTAAATCTTTTGTCTTTTTATGTGGAATATTATTATATTCGTTTTAGTGCTTGAAATGTTTCATTTGAAATTCAATCCATCTTTACTGTTTTCATCATGATTGCAAAACATGTGAGTTCAATGACAATCAAGAAGTTTGCATCAAATAATGAGTGAAATAAAAACTAAACTTCAGGTAATTACTTAATTGTTGAGGAATTTGACCGATCGCTGTTAATTACTACCGAGATATGCTGTTATATCTTAGAAGAAAGAAAAATAACTGGAGAGAAGATTCTACACCTAACTGTAACATTTACACATGTAGATAATTGACTAGATAAATTAATTAATTTGCATGTTCTTCGTTTTGCTGTATCATTCGTTTTTTTTTTTTTGATTTTAAATATTAATATTCTTTGGAAGAGAATAAATAAGGAAATTGAAAATATTTCAATTAGAGGATATTTGCCACTGATCAGGTAGATCTGACATATGATATGCTTGCATGATCGATGTGTCATCAAGTGTGTTAGTGATTTATAAGATACATATAAAGTTGAAAGTACTATTAGAAAATTAGAAAAATAATGTAATAGAAAAAAGGAGACGGAGAAATGTTTTGCCGTGTGATGCTGCTTGACTTCACCGTACGCAATGAAATGCAATCCGGATGAGAGCGGCTGTTCCGATATGTTGTAATACCGCCTCGTCTAATTTAACATCCTTATTTTTGCTATTATATAAAAACAACTGAATAAGCAGAAGTGTGTTGTATGTTGGAGTGAAAATTGTAAAAAATGGTGAATGTAAATTCAATCTCTCCACTATTCCTTTTATCTTCATAGCCTGTTATCTTCTTTCATATACTTCATGAATCATTACATTATACAATATTAGGCAGTTATTGGATCATTATCAGTTATCAGTTCCCCTTTTGCTACTTTATCATTGATTTGGAATCTTTTTTTATCTAAATATTATTTCTTTAATTTCAACCAAATAAACAGCAAATAATTAATTTGTATTAAAAAGTATATTTATGAAAGAATGTATCCCAATAATATAAAGCAGCAAATTGCAATAGACTAAAAAATTGCCCCAAACCTAGGATATTATTTTGGCCAGAAATATTTGTAAATCTTGATTGAAACTAAAACTGAGATTATACTTAACTAACCTAACAAATATACAACAGTATTACATCGAATTATCTATCCGTTATTGATATCATTTATCTTCAAGCTATTGAAATTGATATCATTTATCTTCAAACTAAAATCCTTAGCTAAGGCATATTTAGTTAAATGTTTCACAGTTAGTATTCATATAATTGTTTAGTTGAAACTTCCTTTATAAGTATA
>CAKAEH010001776.1:0-30417 GCA_916381525.1 Cercopithifilaria johnstoni | reverse complement strand
CATTCATTTTTCTTTGTATTTAATTTAATATAGTAAAATATATTTTATTAAATTAGTAAATGTTTGATTAAATTAATAAGTAAATGAGTGAATACATAGTAAATAAGTAAAATTAATAATAAAATTTTAATATTTGCAATAAAATATTTATATACGAAATGATTGATTAATATAATATTTTGAAATTATTTAATTACTAATTTTTATTTCTTAAATTAATAATTATTTAAGTAAGCTTGACTATAAATTATTCAACTATTTTTACTTATAAAAAATTATAAAATATTAAAACAATAGGAGGATTTGTTAACAATAGGAGGACAATAGGAGGAAAATTGTTACCATAATATTGGATAAGGGATGAATATTGGATAAGAAGTTAGTATCATTTGTAAATGAATCATTTTATTTTATAGTATAAAATGTCACATGAACAAAAGTTTTGATTATTTATTTATTTTCTTTTTGGCAAATGTTTGTTTCATTTTAAAAATAAAAGCGAAAAAAGAATAAACATGCCATATAAATACAAGAAATTAGTTCATTTCATAGAACTATATAAATAATTCCTAATAACTAATAATTCCGACAGGTAGCTAATAACATATGTCACTGTCAGTAAATTTACATTATATTGTGATAAAAAAAAGCACATATATATTACCGGTTAGACACCTTTATGGTAATCACTGTTAATAAATTTCACAGCATAAGCAATTGCTAACATATCATATGATAACAATATGTTTCAAAGTATAAGCAGCTAATAACATTTTGTATGATAACAATACGTAATTGAAGATCTCTATTTTTATTAGAGTACAATGTATGAGTAATATATTTTTTTGAAATGATAAAAGTTTTTCATAATGAAACTGAGCGAATAATAAAATATGACAAAGGAAATGGTAATCCATAAAATTAATTAATAAGCAAATAAAATCTATAGAATTAATTAATAAGCAAATAATTTTAAAAGAAATGAAACAATAATGAATTCACTTTGATAAATACAATTTTCAGATGTCCTATTCTTCTCGAACTGATAAGTAAAAGAAAATATTTGGTAAAAGCAGCACTTGCAAAATGCAATGAAATGCAATAGTTAAATTTTGAAAAGTATAAAATTTTAAATAAAAATTATTTATAAGTAAAAGCTGGAAGTGCTTTCATTGTTTCCCAGAAATTCCGAATCATATGAATCAATGTCACAATCCGGTGGCATCACAATACCCAGTATTCGACCCTGGTCATTAACATCGAAATCCTGAAAAATACTATCAACAATTTAAATCGAATTTATCGAATTTGTCTTCCAAAAATTTCAACCGAATTTATCACCATCATCATCGATTTCCATTATTTTTCAAGTAAGAAATCTTCTCTAAGAGTTAAAGCTGTAGTTTAAAATTAATGTAATGAGTTGTAGTTGTAGTTTAAAAATTCCTTCAACTAATTTACGTAATGTTAGGATAATGAGTAGATTTCCGCATAACACAGCTTACACTTATAAAGACATGCTGTTCATTAATCATAAATAAACCTAACTTTTATTTTCGTTCTTCTACCGGATATGGATGATATTAAAGAATTCTTGTACATAAGTTACTTAATATTCCTTGTTTCTTTTACTTTTAGTTAAAAACTATTTTAAAAAGTCCAAACAAACAAATCAAATATTTCATTCAATTGCTATTGAAAGAAATAAGTTAGCAAAAGATAGAATAAAATGAAAGAAACTTCGAAATTACTTTAGGATATTTTATGGATGCACCAATATAACCGATATTTCTTTAGTGTAAAAAAAACCAAAAGGAAAAATTACTTGTAGGTATAATGTTTTCTTCGTTTCTATTTCCCATATTATAATCTTCTCACCAACTTTGTTAGCAGCAAATTTTTTCGGAATAACACGAATTTCGAAATCTTTGATCAAATTCCAATGCTCGTTAATTAGCATATTGTAAAATGATAGTGGCCGACTACATTTTCGTTTCCAAATTATCTATACAAAAAGACAAAATGAGAAAACAAAAGTGGAAAATTATTCTTATTATTTGAGGTAAAATAATATGCTTTTTTTTCATCCCAATAAATATTTTACCTGAAGTGATTTCGATATCCTGCTTGGAAAACTGATAATGAAATTTAAAATACCATTATCTAATTTATCCTCTTCACAGTTTATCAGTGATAACTTCCGTAAACGCGGAGCCATCTGAAAAAAACAAATGAATACAAATTATCAAAACATTATCAAAACCATTTACATGTTTTTCCAAGGATATTACTCTTTAATTAATTGATGTTTCAAATAATTGCAAATAAATTAGATGAAGTATCGCTTTCAATTAAATCAATAAAATATTGCATATCAAATATTGTAGAGTTGCCATTGATGATGTTAATGTTTTTAAGTGCCATGAAAAATTTGATGAGAAATCAGCCCTAACATATGAAATATTATGGATGCATATTCCCTTAGATTAACACGATTATAACTTCAAATGACGATATGTTCTCTGGATAAAGAGGATTTTGATTCGAGAATCTTATCGCTCCAAATCAAAATAACGGTAATATAATTACTAATGTTAATAAACCACTTATATCAGTAATCCGTTATCTATACTACTTTTTCAGAAAGTCGTAAGATAATTTCTTTCAAGCAAAGGATCAATTTCGACTGGTATTTCATTGGAGAATTTTATTCTTAAGTTATAATAAATCAAAGGACTAATTCGCTCTAATTGTTAATCTCTCTACTTTCCTTATTTTTATATGATGTAAGGGAATCGATCAAATCAAAACTAATCTAACCTTACATGATCTAAAGCACTGTTACTAACTAAACACTTAAACAATTTATTGCATTTTTCTTCTCCCTCATCTTTCCTTCCTCTCTTTGATTTACAAGTATAAAACTCTTAAATATCCTGAATGAAATCTTAAAGTTAAATCACAGAATGACTTTAAAATAATTTTTTCAAAGCAAAAAAGAGTGGTTACCAAGGAGAGATGTAAGAGAATTGGAGGAGTAATAGCTGATGCTTGAATAAATTTAACATCTGTTAAACGTGGTAAAGGATGTGTTAGTAACAAATTTCGCAAAAGTGCTTCATCGGTAAGAAATGATGCTTCGAATCGTCCCAATACAGTACCAAATGATGAAGGAGGTAATTTCATCGAATTCAGCACCTCTTTCCGTCTAAAATACGAAGAATTTTTACTAAATGGAGCTAAAATTTAAACCACAACTTATAATTTTAATTAAATTTAAAACAAAAAAATTGATGCAAGCATTAACAAGTTTGATAAATGAAGAAGAATGACAAAAAATTCAAAAGTTTTTCATCATGAAATCAATTTATAGTCTATATGTTATTAACATTTTTATGCTTCCGCATTTATTATCATTTCTTATTAATCATAGTTTACAATCTCAGCATATTATATCATAAACAAACAGTTGCTATTTTTTCATAATGTTATGTTGAATTTATCGGTCATCTACTGGTTATAATCGTTATACGGTTTTTTACGAAATATGCTTATTTTCTGTTTATAATAGTTTGCACTGTCAACATAACAATATATTAATAAAGTGTGTCAACAGTTGTCATTTTTTACCATATTATTCCCGATTGTCGTATCGATTATAACATTTATAGACTAATTTATGAAATCCTTATTCATCAAATTGCACTTCCTGTTTATTTTTCAAATCATAGCCTATTTTCTCTTATTTCTGCATTTAATAGTGTTTAGAGGCTATGAAATTATAACAAATTTCTTATCCGAATGCGGTCATTTTTATTGTCCAGTTCTAATTAACGTTCAGTTTATTAATACAAAGGATAAAGATAAATGGTTAGGATATGGGTGATAACCAAAAAGTATTACATAGTTAATAGCAGTGATCCCTGATAATGATTTATAAAATAATAATTGATCAGCATCATTACTGCTTCCATTTGAAAAAAACAGAAACCGAAAGAGAGGGGGATAATAAGACAAGGTTAGAGGTTAAAATAAAAAAATGTCATATTAAATCAAATTTAATTCAAATAATTTAAAAGCCTAAAACTGTTAAGAATTAATGTTAAAAATTTTTTAAGCTCAATATGGAAAAGTATTTAAAAGTTATATGCTTACTCATCTCTTGTATCCTTTTGCAGTATTCCAAAATGTAACGTTAATTTTCTTGCAGCTATTAACGATGATAAATCGTAAATTCGTTCGTAATTGGTTTCTTCGCCGATTACATTTAATGACACTACCCGCATCGCTGAACTAAACGTTAAAAGTTATAAATAATTTATTTTATACGTTAAAAAAAAATGATTTTTTTTAAAGTTTTCATTTCTAGTTTAGAAAGAATTCTCCAACACATTCTCGTATTGCATTTATCCTATTTAATTGTTTGAAAAAATATCGTTTATTCCTAAAATCAATCCTTAGATATATTTCTAATAGATTTAAAACAATGCGAGATATGACTAAGAAAATATCAAAGAATTGCAGAAAACTTTAAATAGATAGAAATTCTTTGAAATAATTAATTACAATTATACGAAATTTAAGTAACCAAAAAAAATCAAATTGTTAAAAAAATTTAGAAAGACAACCTCGTGAATGAGATAATCCGTCGAATGACGAACCCAAGATCGGTATAACACAAATCTAATTTAATCATTTGAAGTGAATTAAGTTTGATGTCAAGTTCGGATACACCATTGTTTGGCAATTCACTATCATCATTGTCGTCATTATCCGACGATCCAATTACAATAGTTTGCCGGTGTGAGTCGATTTTGCAATATCGAAATATCTACAATAACACTTGATGATTAATATTCCTCTTCTTCCTTTTTTATTTCTTGTTTCTTAGTATTTCCAAGGAAAATTTTTTAAATTTTCATTTAAATTGATAAAATCGATAACTTTAACAGCAGCTTGATAATTTCGGAAACAAAAAATTGACAACGTTTAGAATTTGAAAATAAATGTGTCAAGAAATGAAGAAATATCATTTTGATGATAAGAAGGAAAAAATTAACAAAACAAGCTCAAAAAAAAGGAATAAAACAAAATTATCAATGTCACTTTGAAACAAATTCATTCAGGTAGTGACAAATATGAGATAATATATTAAATAATATTTAAGGAAATTCTCAATTTGAAAATTTCCAATCATATCCAAAACGAATAAAAATAGATATGAATTATTGACACCGTTGTAATAAACTTAATTTGATGTTCTCCGACCGTTAATCTTTTTTCGTCATTTGATGACAATATATTTGATCTGAGACAAAATAATTTATTAAAAATTATAACTTTAATTGATGATACAAAAAATATAAATTAAAGACTAATAAAATCACTCTCCGCTCCGAAAAAAACTTACAAGATATTGTAATTTGGGTAAATTATCCGAACTGATCACTTGAAGAAATGAATCGAATTCATGAGTATCCAAAAATTCTGCATGCCCTAACATCAAATATTCCAAATTCACCAAATACCTTAGTTTTGGCATTATACGCAGAAATTTGCCACTCCTATTGAGCCATTCTAATGTTGTAAGACTTTCTGGCAGGAAAACTTCAGGTTCTGCAAAAACAATAACTTTGCAGAAAAAGCATAAATAAACTTTATATTAATAATTAACTTTATGTTAATAAGCAATGCAGCTTATTAACATAAAGTTAATCAGCCTATATCAAAGATCTTCATAAAATTTAATTTTGCTAATAATATTATACCTTACACTCTGCCCTAGTACTGATCCAAAAATTCCATAAGACCTGAGATAAATAAAGTCATCGAAACTATCCAATAACCTCGGAAGAATATCAATGGATATCATATCAACTACTTCCCTAGTAATCAAGCAATGACAAAAATATATGTATATGTGTATATCAATAACAAAATTTTGTTAATTCGCCTCCGTATTTATTCAATACTATAAATTAATAAAATTCAATATGAAACTCACTGATATTAAATCCATCCAACATAAGAGTGTCCATTTTGGTAAATTTCGGGAACGAACACATGTCCAATCCAGACCAGAAAAATTCCTGACCATGTGGTCGCATTGTCATACCCGTAAGGTCAGGGAATGAACTGAAGGCCTGTTCTAACGCTTTTTCCTAAAACAAATATACTTTCATCTTACATCAATCATCATAATTTTAGATTCATAAAATTAAAAATATGAAAAAATAAATGTATAAATTTTCACAAAAAAATAAAAATAAATGTATAAATTTTCATAATGTCTTAAGCCTCAGTGGTAATGTTTTCAATTTTGCCACGAAATTAATCAGTAATCGGTGAACTGAATTTCATAAATAATCATACACGTCATAAACAATCAAATATTCGCGACTCACAGTATTGTATGGGTAGAGATCCAAACATCTCATACGGATCTTAGCTTGTTTCAACTTTCCTGAAAAACAAAATCATTGTCAAGCTTTAATGCTTATAACATCTTGAGATTTAAAATTTAAAAACTAGAAAACAGTAAAAGAATTGAAATTTGAAAATAAAACAGCGGAGCTATCACTCTATTTGATACTTGATAGAATATTATCAAAAATTTCAGAATCTTCTGCCTCAAAATAAAACAGAGAAAGAGTAACCAAAAATATGAAAGCATTAGATACGAATAAATGAAAGTGAGAAAATAAAAATATAAAAGAAAGATGGCAATTTTATAATTTTAATAGTTGATGAGAACTTTTCAATCATCTGAATATCGCCTAATGCCTTCCTAATAATATGAGACAACATTAGGTATACCATTCGCAAACCTCAAGCTATTTTGAGAAACTGTAATATACTAATTTAGGATTTTTTATAAAATTTATAATATTGACAGGAATGAAAAAGATAATCAACGTTTTTGCAAATGTTAATCCTACAGTATTATTCGATACTGAAAACTTTCCATATATAACTCAATTAATAACCGATGAAGAAGATAGAAAATACAAATTGTATTGTAGAAATGTAGAAGAATGCAAATACATCAACAGTCTTATTAGCAATTAGCATAAGGCAAAAATGGGATGATGAAAATGCAATGTATGATAAAAGATGTAATTTACTCAATACTTTGCCAGCAAAAGTAGCATCAGCAAACCATATTTTGACGCTACTAATTATTCGACAGTGCTTCAGGACGTTTAGCAAATAATGATCTTTATCGATATGATAACATTTCAATCTGCAAAACATTCAGTGATCATATCATCAATAGTAGAACATTAGAAAGCATAATATTTTCCTTTAAAAGCTAAGCTGATTTAATTAATAAATCATAAAATTTTCGCTGTATAATTTTCAACAGAGAAAATGCCTGTTTTTTTATCAGCAAATAAATTTAAAGCAACGGCGATTATTACTTGAATAATTCCTGATTTTGAAAGAAAATCGCTTTCTACTTTTCAACTCATTATTACAATCGATGTGTAATTTTAACGTAAAGAAATCCATTGTTTCAAAAGAAAAGTAATGGATAAGTGGAAATTTAGAATCACTCCAAATTGCAAAAGTTAATGCAATCAATCTTACTTAAAATTTATTTACTACTCACAAATTGGAGTTGTAACTTTCTCAGTGCTAACCGTATCATTAAATAGGATAAAAATGGATAGTCAAAATTATATAAAATATTAGTTAAATGAAATAATAGTATTTGTCAGAAATAGTTACCCAATATTTCTGTTATTACTTATTTTATCTTTGTATATTTGATTTTGAAAAATATTAAGCACTGTTACATCTTCCATCGGAAACTTGCAAGTCAATAGATAGTGCCACCGTTTGCATACCTGAAATTGATCCAAACATACTTCAATTTCATTACACAACTGATAATAAAAATAATTAAAAGTTTTCACAAATTCAACACTGAATTCAAATACTTGAAAGTGTTTGTACTCTTACAAACAATCAGAAAACTTATAATTTCTGTAACTAAGACAAAGTATGCTGTAAAGCATGTTAAGCCAAATCATAGGAACTGTCATAATCAATTTATTTTCATTGCTTAGTAATATCAAATTTATGCTCCGTAGTTCGATTTTTGCCCCGAGTTTGATGCTACTAAATAAACGATAGATATTATAGCTTTTGAGAATTGAATAAATATTAAAACAATTGATTACCTAAAATGCTATAGAAAAGTCAAGGAAATTATCGGTAGTTTATCTTTAATTAAACAAATACTTCGTTTTCAAATAGAGATAATAATTATAAATGATTTTGCTACTATATCAATCAATTTTTTTCTCAAACCGGATTCTTGATCATGTGAATCATGTAAAGTAGCTAAAGAAATTATACCTGAGATGCTGTACAACGATCATAAAGATTGAAAGACTCAAAAATGCATTGCATTACTAAATCCGGCATATCACTCAATGTAATTTCATCAGTACTATCTGATTCATTGTATCCTGAATACGGAAGCTCACTTAAATGCAATGAATCCCATTTTATTTGCATACATATATCCTGCAAAAATGAGTATTGTACCTACCATTCCAAAATCATTCACTGATTTACAACAATTATTTAACTGTTTAATTTAAGAGAGAATTTTCTCAAAAATTAGTTTAAAATTAGTTTTCACTATAAAATTCTCATTGTAAATATGATATTATTACTTTATGATTTTGCATAAGCTTATAATACAAAGTATATGAAGTTAATTATCCCTTTCCTACATAATTTCTTAATTTATTTATATTTTTCTTTACATTTATGTTAGTATCACCTTGAAAAAAGCTATGGCCTCTCACTTTAGAATGATGGACTTAGTAAAAGAAATTCAGAAAATTCCATGCAAAATGATATCTAACGTAAATAATACTACTTAAATAAAGCAATATTATTTAATACTATCATTCAAAAATAGCATAAAATCCAAGCGATTGATCAGATAATTTCGATAACTGATGCGACATTTCGGCATTAGCTACAGGTATGAATCCCATATGAATTAACGTAATATTAATTTATCCTTGAAATAAGAAGAATAATAGTAATACCTTATCACTAGCATCATTTTTTTCAACTTTTGTTGAACTACCATTTGTTGTTAATAATGATGATGAGCATATTGAAATTGAATCGCCTCTTGAAGTGTCATCATCTATCAAATCCATATCATTAGACATAAAAGTAATCCTTCCAGTACCAAACCTGAAATTAATATTTTAAAATCATTACTTTTCCTATTTCGTTTTTTTTCATTTCAAAATTCTTTATCGTTCAATGTAACAAACAATAAATGAATTTGTTTCATGATGAATTAAACTAATGAAATATTATCAATCATTACATTTGCTAAGTTGGCATATTAATGACGACTATAAAATGAAAGATTACACAATTAAAAATATAAAGCAGCTTGCAATCCATTCCATTTTAAATGCAACTATTTAAAAATTTTATTTCGAAATTTACAGCATAAAATTTTAACAGTATATTGTATTGTTGGTAATTTTTAATTATAACAAATAGACGAATAAATAATCATCTTTTTCATCCTTTGATTTCCTTACATCGTTTTTTTTGAGATGAGATGTTTACTTGAAAATTTACTAGTTGAGTTGGAAATGAAATCAAAACTGCCGATGATACAAAAGTAAAAAGAAAATGTAATAACAAACATAAACAATGAATAATTAATGCCAATAATAATAATTAAATAAATAAAAGAATAAAATTAGAGAATTTAGTAAATATGTAATAAAGAAATTAATTAATTCAATAAATGAATAAATAGATCAATTAGGAAATAATGAAAGTAAACAAAATGAATTAACTAAACTATTGTTTGCATAGGGAAGCAACCAATAAATAATGAAATATGTCTTGTTTTTAAATCACATAAAAATCAAATAACAGTTGTGAAAAATTTTGCACCAACAATTTTTTCGTTATTTTTAAAAACAAAAATTATTTTACCACTACTTTATATATTGGGTTTTTCAAAGATAAAAATATTAAAAGTGAACGAAAAGCAAAAAAGGAGAAGAATAAGAGAAAAGCTGAAATTATACTCTCTGATAAATTTACTAATTGATATATTGACAAATAACAATAGCTTCATTAATTAGCTCCATTATTATTTACTGCATTCCGAAATACTACTTCGAGTGTTATCATATTCACTAAACAAATAAGCAATAGCAATAATAACAATAACAACAATAGCAACGATAATAACAGCAATAACAATAACAAAAACAATAACAGCAACAACAGTAATAACAATAGCAATAGCAACAACGACAACGACAACGACAACAATAATAACAACAGTAGCAACAATAGTGATAACAATAGCAATAGCAACAACGACAACGACAACAATAATAACAACAGTAGCAACAATAACAATAGCAATAACAACAATGGTAAAACAACAGTACAGCAAAAACAACAACATTAACAATAACAATAGCAACGATAACAATAACGACGAAATGTCGATATACTAAAAGAAAAATTGACAAGAAAAACTTTGATTCAATAAAATTCAAAACATTTTACGACGATACAACAAATTTAAAACGTTTGTTGACCCTGAAAATATTACAGAAAATAATTTTTAAGAAATCCAATTCCAAAACAAATTACATATAATTTTTATTTCCCTTTAACAACAGGTAAACTTCGCACAAAAAAATACTTCTTATTTTCAGGTATCTTTTTAATTGGTAAAATTTATGATTGTTCAAAAATACTGCACGCAGTATCCTTTTTGCTTCCTTCTTACATTCACAAAAACTTTCCAATCTATGATCATTTGAAATAAATCAAAAATTAAAAAGAACAAATTTTGACATTTTAAATTTCGTATGCGTTTAAATAACAAAATGAATGATACTATTTCAAATGTAGTAAAATTTGAAATAATTTGTGGGCTTATAAAACAATAGCAATTATTATTAGCATTAATAATAGAAATGATAGAAGAACTGAATGAATTGAGAATGATTGAAAATCTAATTAGCTAATTTATGTTATATCATATGAAATTTAAATAACAAAATGATAAAATTCATTTCGTCATTTCTAACACTTTTATAAAACGGAAAACAAGTCACATACATTTTTAACCTTCCGGATTTTTTTTTTCTTCCAATGAACAATATACACATTTCATCATAATCATGATTTTCCGGAAAAAGAAAAAAGGAATAGATATTGCAACATTTGTATTAACTTTCTACCACATCGACACAAAATTTTTCTTTTCATTCTAATCGATTGCGTTTTCTTCTAAAAGGCTTCAAAAAGTTTAAACTGTTATCGACTAACTACCATTTAATCATTTACATTTTCTTTCATATTGATTGCTATCACAAGAACATTACAATTATAATAGCATAAGCAATGAAGTTTGCAAAATTAGGATAAATCTCTTATTTAAAATTCGAAAATTATGATTGTCAGATCAATTGTTGAATTATAAATGATGATACGATCAATGATTGATTTAATTAATGTTCCTTGAAATCAGGAAAAACAAAAACTGAACATTATATAGAAATCGATTTGATTTATATTAAAAAACGATTAACAATGATTGACATGTTATAAAATTTTGACATTTGATAACTTTTACCAAATATCCGAATTATATTCTTAATTATATGAAGAGGACATTGCTAATACAAAAATCAAAGCTGCATAATTTGAATACTGGTTAATAAAACGGATAACTTCTCCGGATAACTAATTGATAAAAAAACCAGATAATTTCGGATGAAATGAAGAATGAATTCGCCTAGATATGCATTAAATTAACAGCTGATACTATGTAAGTGATATCATTTAGACTGCTAAAAAAAGCTCAATAATTGATAATGTTTGATTAATGAAAATTAAAAATAATTTCATTCAATAAATTTAGATCCACTGTAAAAATTTCAAAAATTCAATTTTTTCTACTTCTAACATAAATTTCTGATCAAAACTACTTTATTCATCTCATTATGTTACATATTTTAAAACAAAGAAAGAGAGAAATTGCTTCTTACAAATCAATAATTAAAAAATCATTTAAGAATTTAATTAATGGTAAAGAAGATAAGCACTGAAAAATTTTCTCCCAATATCACTTCTATTTTTTTTTTTTTTTGCAATTCTACCAAGAATTTCCGCATTATAAGGCTAAAATTGGGATATCACAGGAGAAAAATTTCCTCCCGTGATATCCCATATTATATTTGGATACTTATGTGTATAGAATACGTATTAAACAAACAAACAAAAAACACCACAAAGAAACTAGAAAATAGTTACTAAAATTTCGAAAATCATCCCATTCAACCTCTCTCTCCTTCTTTCTCTCTTTCTCTCTCTCTCTCTCTCTGTATATATATCTCGATTTCCAACGAGAATGAAAAAATAATAGGAAAAATAAACCATTACTATCATTTGCAGAGAGACATGAAAACCCATATTATCATTGAGGAGAGGAAAAGAACGAGAGTATTTCTATCGATTAATGTTGCTATTGCTATTATTATTGTTGTTGTTGTCCTTGTCGTTTGCCGTTACTGTGACTGTTATTTCAATTATTTGTTACATTGCTGTTCTTGTTACTGTCATCTATTTGGATGACAACAACAATAATAACATTTCACATACACATATACACATCAATCATATCAATTAATATTATTGCAATGTAATTTAAATGATAAATCAATCATTAAGCAACATTCATTTTCCGTAATCAGTAGTCCTCTCAAAAAAAATTTGTTTTTTTTCAACAACATTACATTATCATTATCTAATTACTTCTTTTTAATTACATATATAAAGAAAAAACGACTGTTAATCGATTAAAGTATGAATAATTTAGAAAACATACGAAGTTAAAGCATAACATACAAATTAATTGCTTACAGGAACTCTATTCCTCTTCGTTTTAGTTATTACCAAACTATATTATTTGTCATTTTTGCATTATTACAAAATGTCGGGATTATACCAAAAGAATAGCTGAACGCCAAAATATGCCTGATATTTTTGTAGTTCTAATTATTTGCTATCAAAATAGGAAAAAAAAGTACTCCTGTACTCTCTCCCTCCTTCTCTCTCGCTTAATTATTGTAGTATTCTCTTACGGACTTATAAAAACGATCAACGCTCTAAATTTTATTCGGTAATTGCGAAAATAAAATCGGATATAAAACACAATATAGTGCTGCATCTTTCTGACAGAAGAAAGTAACGAATTTCACCAAAATTTCCAATTTAAACAATAAGGTAACATAAAATGTTTTGAGATCAACCCATTTCATATAAAGTGTTAATTAATTTATGTTAGTTCAATATATCGAACTCAACATTCTCGATAAATTTTTCAGAAAATTTAAACTCTAGGGAAAGCTGGTTCTGATCGCCAAAGTGAAGCGAAACCTATGGAGAACGATTCAAATCGATAAGAAATGTTCACAATAAAGTCTCAAAGAATTTGAAAAAAATTCTAATATTTCCAGTAATTCCTGTGGATAAAATGCATAGAATTTAGATGAGTGTAATCCGATTATCTGCAATCATTGCAACATTTTCGGTTGTTAGCTGTTCGAAAGCTGCTTCAAATTCTGCGTCACTAAACGGCAGCCGTCCAGCTTGCTCCTAAAAGTGTTCCAACTACGATATAAGTAATATAACCAATTAACAAATAAGCTAAAATGAATATTTAAAATTTCCTCAAATTCAATGAAATCAAAAAAAAAGAACTTGTTCAAATTAGGAATGCAGAAGAAAAGAAATACTGATGAATCACCAATACTAATAAATAAATATTAATGAATAAACAAATGACTTAATTTCAGTGACTTTCCATACATTCATTAAATTTTATTCACTAAAACACGAGTTCAGTTGAATGTTAAACAAACAAATGGAATTTGTTACAAAGTTGTTAAAAAACTAACCTGAATTGCATTGCGGATTACGGAAATTTCGATCATATCATCCGGGTTACCACAATCATCGAAAGCTTTTCTCAGATATTTACGGAATTTCTTGTATCTAAATATTTCATCTGTAAATTGTTGGCAGGACGTACTGGCACGTCATATAGGAAAGCATCACGAAAATTTTGTTTTAGAAATAAGATAAGCTGTGAAATGTTTTATTACAAAGCATGACGAAATGCATTTTTCAAACAGTTTTCCGAAAGAATCCGAAAAGAACAAATCAGACAATTTTCCGAAAGAAACCAAAGAAATATAAAATCAATATCTAAATAAGAAGTCATCTATTACAATCAAACTTTCTATAATATCTTTACTTATATACAATCGCAATTTGTTCAATGTCGAGTAAACGAATTCCATACAAGCTTGTTAAAATGAGTAAATTTAGCAAATTGTAAAAAAAAGTGAATAACCGATCGATGCTGATAGAAGGCATTTCACGACGAGGTCGTTTTGGACTGGGACCGCTCAGATCTGTAGTATCCACTGTTCTATCCATGCTAGATTCACCCAATTGTGCTGTGGTTGCTTCTGAATCAACCAGGGCAGATATTTGCGTATCCTCACCATATCTAAATATCAAGGTATCATCAGCTCAATATATTTGAACAATTATGTAAAAATCGAAAGTAACATATTAACTTGAAGTAAAGAAAGTAATATACTAAAGCACTTATTACTACTACCACTTCACATTGAACAATAGCACATTTGATGAAGCAGTGTATGAAAACCTTTTTGAGCGTCGAAGTGAAGTCTGTGTTGCCGTTCCTTCTACCGAAGTCAAATTCTAAATTAATACTTTTTATTAATAAATTTCTAATCCAAACGAATCATAAAAATATATCAAAACTAACAAATTAAAATAAGTTCAGGCTAACCTCCAAATCTTCAACTTCCTCATCCTCCGTTTCGTTATCATCACTTTCTTCATTTACTCCATGTTTCTTTTTACGTTTTTCTTCCATTTCTAGTCGTTCTTTTGGCTTTTCTTTGAAACACGCATAATGGAGTAATTGATAAGCTTTCTCTGCATCTAATCGTTCCACATTTTTTGCTAATCGCGCTTTTGCCATAGCTGTTGATACACGAATCAAAGTCTCCAACTGCCTTACTGTCACCGGCATAGTCTGTATAATTTCACCAGTCAAGACCGTAAAAATATTCCACAACCCTAGCAAATACCCAACTTCACATTCTATTTTTGATTTCGAACAAGCAATGTTTACGATGTACCCCACTTTTCGAACAATAACAAATTTGCAAAATATCCAAAAGGACCATAGACTGTTAAAAAATAATTTTCTATAAACTAGACATCTGCACTGAAAATTTTGTTGGAAATTATACTCGTTCTCGATCAGTTTTAGATGTATCAAATGAGCGCAGTTCAGCATAGCATTCGCTTATGTAAGCAGAAGCTTCCTCTGTCAGTTTTGGTTTCACAGATTTTGCCATATGAATATACTTCCGTACGAACTGCATCGTGAATAGTTTGTCACTAAAGCCAACAGTTTTTAAAATTTGAAAAAACGCTCATCTAAACTGCACTTCCTAAAATTGCATGAAATGATTTTTTTGGCAACAGTTTCTTGTCAGAGAACCTTTATCTATTGTTCGCTAATACCGAATTGCTCGAGGCTATGAAATTTCTTTCCAGTACTTTTGAAAGTTTTCAGCTTTTGGTCAAAATGAGGTTATGTCCAGAAATTTCAGTGAAAAGCTTATCTTAGAACAGTAACACACCTCGCCTTACCAGCGCACCAGTCTTTGTTTTTTTCGCAAATTTCATTTGTCGTGGACACTTCTTCCATATCAAATGTAGTAAGAGTTTCAATATCAGCTCCCATTGGTAGCACTGCACCATCTGGTTCACCAGGCGTGCGGTACTGATGAAGCTTTAGGATATGTTCCGCGACATTATTATCATGTTTTGGATCGTGCTAAAATAACGAGTTACTTTCAATTTTCGATTCCCTCTTATAGGCCAATTCTCTTACGATATCGTTAAAAAAATCCAGTAAAAAAATCTGGCAGCTGTATTAAAATAAACATCCAAAGGTAACAGTAATAATATCAGTACTAGAAGAATTTCATGCTTTATATATAAACGATCTATTTAATAACAGTATGTTATAAAGCGTAATTTGTATATCTTGTCATAATAATAATAACAGTGTTATATAGCTTCAAAATTCAGAAAAAGAGGTGTGTTGGTCAGAAATCATCCCAGTCAAAAACTGGACTAACAAACATCATATGACGAATAACATCATTAATTTATTTCGGTGATCGATGTTTGATTATATTCGACAATGAAACATCGATCACTGAAATAAGTGAAAGTTTTGCCACTATCAACTAGGACGCATGTGCTGCACTGAAACGAATGAACTGAAATGACTACATTAATGTTGGTGACATGTAAAGCGCAAATAATTAAAATTTCAGTGAATTTTCCGAAAAATTTTATAAAACTATATTGGAACAAAATTTTACCTCATCCATGAGTACAAATATAAGATCGAAACGTGACAACAGTGAATCTTGCATGCCAATATTTTCCATGGGTGTTTTGAATAAATCATACTGTAAAATAATTTCCTTTACAATAGTAAGAAAAATTAAAAGAATATCATACAAATAAGGATGGCAAAAATAGTGAGGGAAAGACTTGTTTTTCATGCTTACCCTTCCAAATACTGGATTTGCAGCAGCAAGAACGGAACATCTTGCATTCAATTTTGCATGAATTCCAGCTTTAGCAATTGTTACTCGTCCCTGTTCCATTACTTCATGTATTGCTGTACGATCAATATCTGACATCTGAAATTTATTATAATTTTTTTATCATCAGTAACAAAACGTTGAAAAAAAACTGAATATGAAATTCAGAAAGGTAGCAACAACAAGAACAATCATTAAAATGTTTTAATTAATGAATGACACAAACAAGGCTTTAAAACTCAAAGAAAATTGGGATGCCGCGGTAAAAAAACAAGTTATCCATGGAGATCACCTTGTCAAATTCATCAATGCAAACAATCCCTCTATCAGCTAAAACCATTGCGCCAGCTTCGAGACGACGTTCTCCAGAATCGATATCAGTTGTTACTGCTGCCGTCAAACCCACGCCACTTGAGCCACGTCCAGTAGTTGCAATAGCTCGTGGTGCGGTATGCAATACATATCTTAAATAGGTACTTGTCACTAAACTTGTCATTAAAAATCAGCTCAGAATTAAATGAACCATGACTCCACTATTCTTACAAATTCTTCCAGAACTGTTGTCTTCAACTATCCCATTTTCTAAAATGAATCGCCGCAAATAAAAACAATATAATAAAATTTGAGTGTTCAAACGAATTTTAAATTTCCAGCAAAACTTTTCAAGTTACGAGAGTTCAATAAAACTACAAATAAATTTTCAAAGCACCTCAACATACTACCTCAACAATTGACTTTTTGCCACTGACGGATCACCAATCAAAAGTATATTAATATCTCCTCTGATATGTGAACCATTTTGTAGAATTTTTTCATTTCCACCAAGTAAAAGACAAAGTATTGCTTTCTTCACTTCATCATGCCCCCAAATCGATGGTGCTAACGATCTCGCCAACGTATCGAATATATTCTGGAAAAAAAAGCAAACTTTAGGTTTCATCAAAAACCTTCACAAAAGCAGTATGTAGACATATATAGAACAGTATATTCTAACCTTTTGTCGGCTCATTTTGCGAATATTTTTAATATCATCTGGCAAGAAATTTGGCTGCATCTCCTTGCTTAATAACTGTATATTATTGGAAATAATAATCGACCTGCAATATGTTATTATAATGACCGATTTGTGACTATTACAATTATGTTGCAGTACAACTTCAATGAATAACCTATATTAATTCATTTTCCTGCTGCCAACTCTTTGAATGAATTGTCCTATGAACCTTCCTCCATCATAAGTTCTATTTCAAACGATCTTTCACCTATCACTTTAATACAGGAAGCAGGAAATCCGCAATTTCTCGAAATGTGCTACATAATAAAGTGGAAAGTAGAACAGATTTATCTCAATAATTACCGTCCATATCTAGTTCTCTTTATCACATACCTGAAACTGCCACTAGTATAACCATTTTGTTTGTTCGGCAAACACCTGTACAAACCTATAACACGAATACGATCGCCCGGTTTACAGCTGTCGGCTAAGTCATCATCGGCCACAACGTCTATTGAACGTGGCAGTTGTCCTGGTGGCGCATACTCCGGTAATTCCTAAGTGAACTTTTAGATATTCAGGTTTTCAGTACTAGGTGGAAAAATATACTCCTGTCAAGTAAAAAATTAAAAAATAAATCTTCTTGTCATATTTTTTGTTCGTCATTGAAAATATTAAATCATCTACAAATCTGTACAGGTAATCTAAACTAAAAAAATTAATTTATACATCAAATAATAACATAAGCGTGGTGATGTCAGATCTTTTTGTAAAAAAATTCGAACAAGAAAAGCCTAATTTCAATGAAAGCAAACAGTTGTACTTGTATAGAGAATGTTTGATGATCTCGATAGGTACTTAAGCCATATTCGGTTTCAAGTGGATTTTTATTCTCATCCTGAAACAAAAAAAAATAAAAAAGGTATTGTCAAAAGTAGAATCATATATTGCTGATGTGAAGAAACTGTTCGCTAACACGTACCTCCGTGGGATAAACATTACTGCATGGGAAGGCATCGTATGATGTTAAATCGGTGTAACGACGCTCAAATGTCTTCTTCGTTGAAGGACAGTAATGTACGCTACGGACTACTTTCGGACGTAGTGCAGAACCTATAAAAGTCATTTTAACATTTCTATTAAAAATCAGATCACCCCAATACAAATCTTTGCTATTCATTCGTAGTAACTAAGTTTGTCGAGAGTTTTCCACAACATTCCTCATCGGTAGATAAAGAACAACATAATTCAAGCTATGCGTTATTTTCCATTTTACAGGTCATAAAGTCGAAGAATGAAGTCCTCTTTTCTTTTTTTGCACTAATATCAGCGAGATAACCCTTGTTGGGAAATTATTAGTTGCACAATACGTCAGCTAAATGATGTGCCAAGATTTGTTATAGGTCTTTTTTACAAAAACTTATAATGTTTGTACTTTAAGTATATTTTTAGCAATTCCCTACCCACCTATTATTTTACCAATTTATCATTTGATACAATTAACTTTTAAAAACACTTCATTTCCTAATGGAATTCAATTTGAAATCTTACATTTGGTGACGATACCTTCACAGCAAACCATACTACCGAGAAACTGTGATTTTAGTGTTCGGGGATTTACATGTCGATCACCAAAGCTTCCTTCAAAACCAACGTTGAAGTCTCGCATCTTCCCATATTCGGGATCTAGTCGGCTTACGTAATCCTTCATTGCTTGTTGTAGGCATAGAATTTCAGGCACAAAATTTCGTAGTAGCCTAAACCTCAATTAATTTTTGCTTTGTTGATTGAATTTTGAATTTTGTTGAATTTAGTAACAGGTTATTTGATAAGAAACAAAGATAAGGAGAGCATCAGCGTCATGCTTCAATCCGTTACCGCAAAAACAACATCATTTAAAGATTAAGATGGTTTTGGACGTCTAAAACAATACTTAAAAAGGGAAAAAAAGTGTAAATTGACCCATTAACTCGCTGCGGAAGTTTTTTTCGAAGTTCATTCAGGTTGACGATAATTCGTGATCCATTTTCCTTAATCATATCTTCGCACTTTTGCATATAAACTTTGTCACCACCCTTAAGCACTTTAATTGAACAAAACTTTAATTCAAGAAATCATTCAATCATAAATCACTGATTTATGCTGTCTCAAACATTACATTACCGTCAATCTTTATAGAACTATCCTGCAACTGAATAATTCACTGAAAATTTAACACATCTTGTGAAAGTTTACTATATTTCGTTAAAAGCTTATCACATAACGCTGAAAGTCTACCATCCAACTGAAAGTTGAATAATTAATTATAAATTATGCAAACAAATAAATGCATATATCTCTCGCAGATCTACAAAGCCAAAAATGAAAAAATCGTAATAAAACATACGGAATCATCTAAGAAATTAAGATACTCCAATGCGATCTCACGTGCAAGATTCTCATCTTCATGGCTGATTAAATCCATGCTATGTAGACAGCTATAAAATGTAGATTGTAGATTGAAATGTAGATTACTTCTATTGCTTTTATTCAGCTGTATGAAATGAAAGTACTTCAGAGAAAATATTTGGTCCTGAAATTTTGAATCTGCTCGGGAATTTCAAGAATTTCAGAACCTTCTCATTTGATAAACCATTGATATACTTCAATGTTAATAAATTTTAAAACCTAAATAACTGCCAAGTAATTAATATCAACAAGAACTGAATATTACAATTCTTATATAGCTGACGCCATTCCAGTTACAAATTCTGCAATATTTGAATATTTAATGCGCTATGAATGTTCATTTGACCGTATCTAAACATCAATTATGAGTAAAGCTACTTCAATATTTCATTACTACTTTAATATTTCAACACTTAATGCAAACTATATTATCGCATTCCACAAATTTTGTTGTCAATCATTACAATGTAATAATTTTAAGTGAGATTTTCAATAATTTTTGTTTAACGCGCCGAAAATTCAAATTTGAACCCCGACATGAAATAATTGCAGCTCAATGTAAGAAATTAGCTTAGGAAATGATATCCAGGTTAGAGCATGCAAAGAAACTCGGTTGTAAGGTTAGAGTTCAGTTAGGAAGATAATTAATTCTAAATCGATTGAAAAAAATGAACCAAATTAAAAAAACTATCATACGAAAAATTAGTTTAAAAGAAAACTCTTTCATTTAAATTGTTTTCTTAATTTACGAGTTCACATTTTTTCATAATAAAGTTAATTGAATTTCATTTGATTTTATATTTTATTGAAAAACATTAGAAGTAAAGAAATCGATTGTAAAAATAGCAATTATTCTAAGGTTTCAAAAAAAAAGAAACGACAAATAAAATATAGAACGATGCATAGCACAACGCTCTCAAAGCATGCAAACACTGGCCGCATTACCTCCTCAGCCTACAAAGGAAAGAGGCTGTTTGGTTTTGGGGAGGAGGGTATAGAGCGAAGCAATTGATGTTACTGTTGCGTATGAAAGAACATCCGGAGTTACTTATTCACTCATATTGTAAGCCGAGCGGGTAGGAAATCGAGTCAGTTGTGGATTATGCGATTTCTTTTCGAGCCTAAATTCCAGGGAGGAATAGTTATATAACAGTGATATTTAGAAATTGCAGTAAGATTTGGTTTTTTTCCGAAGAATTCACTCTTGAAATACTGAATTGATTCCAGAATTGCCAGTCTTCTATGTCCCAAACTAATTAGTTGTGGTCAGGAATCATCCCGCTGCAGTATTGTTGCTAAATTCACGAGATGTAGCAAAATCGGTAAAAAACGTGAACATAATGTGTCCATTTTCTTAGGATACTCAACTTGTTTGGTGATGGGTATATCACGTGATAATTGGCATAAACGGCGCGCAACTGGCGGAAAAAGATGTCCACCACACAAAAAGAGGAAGTTTGAGCTCGGGCGTCCAGCGTCAAATACAAAGGTCAATTAACTGATCTTATGTCTTCTTTTGCGAGTTCATATGTAGTTGCATATTATTGGGATAAAATCAAAATTCCTTATCGTATTTTGAATATTTTTGCTATCATTTTGTTTGCCACCACTTCAATTATAACAACGTTGCGAAATTCGTCAGAAGAAATTCACAACCGTCAAACCATTAAACTTCATTCCTGAGAATCGCATCGTTATTGTAAAAGGGTGAAACTGAACTTAAGACAGGTGCAATTAGAGAGATCACAAGCAGTCAACCTGAGCTGATAAAAAATATCCGCTCACTTGATTCGTGCACAAATTTTCTTTCATAAAGGAACTAGGAACTATATTTTGCAGATTGGTCCAAAAAGAATCCATCTTGTTCGATGCCGCGGTGGAAATATCAAACATCGTGCACTGAGACTTGATGCTGGCACATTTTCGTGGGGATCAGAAGGTTCCTTTATTGTTTCTTTTATGGTTCTTATTTTTCTCTATGTCTATAGCATTAGTTGAAGACATATGTAAATGGGATATGTACTTATCCAAAGGTAGGATGGTTTTGTTGTCCAAACCTATTTCCTCGCAGTTGATGAACGTCGCACTTCAAACCCTGTTGAGGAGATGGCTAAAATTTACTTTGCAAAAGTTATTCCATCTACAGGTTGCACGCGTAAAACACGTATCGTAGACACCGTATATAATGCATCCAATAATGAATTAGTGCGTACTAAAACGCTAGTGAAAAATTCGATAATTACTGTTGATGCCGTCCCATTTCGTCAATGGTACGAAGCACACTATGCCGTTCCGTTAGCACGTAAAAAAGGTGCGAAGATGACGGATGAGGAAGCACGGATCAACAAGAAGCGTTCAAAGAAGGTGCAAGCAAAATACACAGAGCGACAGAAGTTTGCTGAAGTTGAACCACATCTTATTGAACAATTCCAAAGCGGTCGGTTGTTAGGTTTGTTTTCTTCGTCTTTTATTTTTGAACTAAAGCGTGGAAAATGTTGAAAGTAACGATGCAGGAAAGAGGAGAACTGCAAATAGTTGGTAATTGGTAAAAAGTAAAGGATATTGATTAGTTATGCAGTTCGAATCGTATGGTCTTGGATGGAAACAATGATAGCCTGTTCTTGGTTTAATCTGATAAGTCTAAGTAACGGTTTACAAATAGTTTATTAGATATTTGAAGAATTAAAGATTACGTGGGTTTTTGATGGCTTTATTGTCTGGAAATTATCGGATTTTTGGAGTCTTACGATCAACCAGTGGTAGAATGCAATGATTACAATTGATGGGGTAGTTCAGTTTTTATGATGTCCTTCAGATGTCGCCAAACGAGAACAGAGTCACAGTGTAGGCCAGATGTCTGCCTTTGTGCTAAGTATCTCGGAAATCATATCAGCCTTCAAATGCAGGTTGTCCTACTATTCTGTTGGACAACCCCACCGTAAGTCAGAACAAAAACTAATTTTGAAAGATTTTTGGATCCGTTTTTACAATTAAAATTTTTTTCAGCTTGTATCAGCTCTCGTCCAGGTCAGGTTGGTCGAGCTGATGGCTATATATTAGAAGGTAAAGAGCTTGAATTCTACTTGCGTAAAATTCGAGCCAAGAAAGCAAAGTAAAGAAAACTTTGTTTATCCGATAAGTACTGATAACTGTTTGTTATGCTTTTTTATTAATTATGGATAAGATTTTTCGGTTATATTCAAATAAATATATTGCATTTTTTTTCCTATTGACATTTGCAAAACTTCATAGCGAACAAGCTAGGATAGGAATTTTTGGACATATTGGAAGAAAAATCAAGTTTTCTAGTCACAGTAACTTTTCGTATGACATTTTGATATTGTGCCGATATCGCACACTATCCAAAAAAAATATTTCTGCTTCTTGTTTTGCACTGGTCCCTATCGGGTCATTCAAAGGCAAATGGTTTGATGCTATCAGTTGTTTTACATTTCGCCGCTTTTTGAGAGATATTGTGAAATGATATCTACGGATCCTTCGAGTAAAGATATTTCTAAGATTCAAATAATCTTCGGTCATAGAAGAATTGTTTTTCTATTTGAAGAATTGTTGCCGATAAAAAATTCATCTCTAGTAAGCAATGTATGCATAGTGTAGTGTGTGATGTATCATTGCATAATTATTAAAAAAAAAAATCATTGCATAATTATTAAAAAAAAGATTATTACTAGTAGGATTTTCGGCTTACTTTTTGTTATATAGAAAAAACATTAGAAATAAGTTGAACCAGAGATCGGCTGTCATATGCTGGAAAAACTTCGTTCCTGTTAATGAGAGAAGAAAAGTCTCCAGCATAGTAGTGACCAAGCGTTCCTTACATTCATCTTAAGATTCGTTGATATAACTTTTTATTAGATATATAATTTGTAAACATCAGAGATGGTACTCATTTACCAATTTGTTTTAAATAATTATTTTTCACAACTCATTCTTATGATTCATTTATATAACCTTTTATTAGATATATAATTTGTAGACATCAAAGGTAATGAAAAAAGATGGTACTCATTCGCCAATTTGTTTTAAATAAATTATAGAAATATTCTAATCAGTAATTTCCCCGTCGTCTTTTTTCATTTCGTAAATTAGTATGTGTCAATAAGAAAACAATATTAATCCGTCGATTTCTTTCTTCTACTTTATTTCATTCTAATCTTTAATAGTTTTTTCCTTCCTCTCTTCTTTATCAATGAAAATTAATTGTTGCTGATATGAATTATACCGACTGCCATAAAATATAGGAAATGAAGAAAGAAACAAAAGATGGAAAAGTTGAAAACGATCGATGATTAATTAATTTTGTTTAACTAAACTGGTTTAATTTGTAAATAGTTGATTTTATTCTTCAAACATAATCATTATTTTCTCTTTTATTTGATCATTGATTACGGATAATTTGTGTTAATAGATAAAATATATTTGATCGATATGAAATATAAATTTAATGATAGTAGTTAAGTGCTTTTGATTGACATATATTATTAGACATGAAATATATTTAATGATATGAAATATAAATTTTATGATATAGTTAAGTATTTTTGATTGACATATATTATTAGACATGAATTACATTTAATAGTATGAAATACAAATTTAATGATAATAATTAACTGCTTTTAATCAACATATATTATCGAACATAAAAATATTCTTATTTAATAATTAATCAAAATTTAATTATAAAACAAAAAAAATTGAATTTTGTTAAATTTTTTCAAAGCAAGCATATTTTTCATTTAATAATAAATGAATGGAATTTTTATTAACTCTGAAAAAAATCATAGAAAATGTAATACCTTGCATCGATAATATTGTGCTAATTTTTATGCTAATTAATTAAGACTGGCTAATTCAAGGCTTAAGCAAAATAAAGAAATGAATTGAGATTGATGATCATTTTATTAAGTGATTAGAGTGATAGGAAAAAGGAAAGGAATTTTAAAATTTCAAAATTTGCTGATAATAATTATTTTTTGCATCACTTATTAATTGACTTGCAATCTTAGGAATGAATATTCTTTAATGGATTACTTTTTTTTCTTTAATTTTAAAAATACTAAAATTCTTTAATGAACCAGTTTTATTTTTAAGTTTATTGGTCACTAATCGTTTGTTATGAATGGTTTTATTAATTACACTAATTTATATCAATCATGAATCACCTCAAATTGTTCATGATAAATTTATTGAACTAACGAATTATCTCATATTACGGGTATATGAATTCATTGCACATGCAAATAAAACAAAATGTTAACAAAAAGAATACAGCTACAATAAGTCGTTGAATAGTTAATCAAATAATATCTATTTGATCAAAATTTTAATTATCAATTTAATTTTAATTTAGATTTAATTAAAATCAGAAATTTTAATTAGTGAATTAAATTTTATAATATTAAGATATGAAAGCATTTATTATCCAATTTCGTTATCAGTTTTTAATCTTTCATTGGTTAAACAAATTTTAGAAATTATCATTAGAAATTATTAAACTATTTCTTTTAATCTTTCTTCATATTACAAAGTGATAAAATATCATAGAATATATATATATATATATATATGATTATTAAGAATAGTTTTCTGAAAGAAGAAAGAAATGTATTGAAAAAAAATTATGTAAGATTTACTGAATTTTCTTATTTTCGATAAGAGCAGAAATTACCGCCAGAAAATTTATCAAACTTAATTTTTTGATTACTAAGAAAGGGAAGGAAAATTAATGATAAGATAAATTTCAAGTCAATAATTATAATATTAGTAAAGCAGTATGGATATAGTAAGCTATCATACAAATCACGCTGAAGTAGTACGTCGTGGTGGGCATGAACAATAGGATCCATCAAGTCCTGGTTCTCCTGGTGGACCAATTGGACCACTGAAACCTGGTGGACCATTTGGTCCTGGTTCACCTGGTGGTCCAGCTGGTCCCAGTGATCCAATAAAGCCTTGATTTCCATCATTCCCATCCGGACCTGGAAATCCTTTTGGTCCAGGTGGTCCTCTGGGCCCCGGTGGTCCTGGTTCTCCTTTGGTACCTCGTGTTCCACTTTGTCCTGGTGGTCCTGGTGCACCATTTTTGCCATTAGCACCAGGTTCACCTGAAATACAATGATGATGAATAAAACAATTTTTTTTTGATTATTACACTAAAGTTTATTTTTAGCGATACGTTTGTAGGCAATTTTGCTTATAAAATGTAGGAATAATTGCTCACCTGCTGGTCCGGGATTACCAGGTGGTCCTTCAAATCCTGGTTCACCTCGGTATCCAGGTGGCCCTGGTGGACCATTTTCTCCAATTTCCCCAGGTAGACCTGGTTGACCTGAAACTTGGTATATTATAGAGCATGAAATGAAAAATTCAAAAAACAGAGTATCAGTTGCGGCAAAGTTAAAGCTTAATGATGAAAAAAGTTAAAACACCTGGGTAACCCTGTGGACCACGTGGACAAATACGGCAGTTAGCTGTGATATCCACATTTACGGCCGGATAATTGCCAGGTAATCCTGGTAATCCCGGTGGTCCAGGTTCTCCAGCAATACCATCCATTCCTGGTTCACCCGGTGGACCAGGTTCACCAGGAGGACATGTTGTTGCGGCATCACATCCTAAAATTACCATACGTAGTAATTGCAATTGAACGAATGAGGAATTTCATTTAAGGAATTACAAAATACGATATGAAATGATCAAAAAAAAATAACATTATTATAATTAATTTAAAAATAAAAAATTTTCAAATTTTTCAAATAATTTTACATCACTACGAATTAATTAAATTTTGCCAAATTTTCATTTTGAATTGGAAACGATCGAAACAAAAGAAAGAAATTACGGCATTGTCCTGGATATCCTAGGCCACGTTTCTTTCGATATAAAGCAAAAAGTGAAGTGCCAAATGCAACACTTTGACCCTTTACTTGAATATAAATTTGATCTTGCAATCCTCGAAATTCTTCCATATCCTGCAAATTTTAAAACTTTGCAAACTTAAATGTTTATGAAATGATGAAAATTTTTTTGCAAATTATGAAAATATTTGATGGTACTTTTTGTTTCACTGTAATTATTAGAAATTATTAATTATGGCAAGATTTCTTTTATGGAACATTTTATGGAAGTATGGAAGATTTTTTTAATCATTTTTGATGATTTGTTTTGAAAATATTAGAATGAATTGTTATTAATTAACGCTAATTGTATAATTTATTTGCATTATTTTAATAATTTTTTTCTGATTTAATTAATTTTTTTAACGTTTATTAAATTCTAATTTAAATTATTAAAGTAATAATAATTCAAATTTTTCAATAATTCATTTTTTGAGGTTTTCTTTTTAAAATTTTTGTTGGCATAAAATTTTGCAAAATGTTTGGAATGTTTGTTGTAAAATTGATTGCAAAGAAAAAAAGGCTTCAATAAATAATTTGTTCATTTTGTAACGAATTTTATGATATCCGATAATTTCCGGAAAATATGAATTCATTTGTTTCAAATGAAAAAAACATTTATAGTATTTTTCTTTTCAATTGCCGACAAAAACAAATTTAATATTGAAAAAAAAATCGATTAAATTTTATTCGATTAAATTTTGGGTTATTAAATATTATTTATGGACATAATACGTATCATTTATAACAATGATATAGAAATTGATTTGGGAAAACTTTCTTTGTTGTAGGAAATATCTGCGGTATATACTATAGAATAATGTAATAAAAATTTTTCAACATATAATTCTTAAATTTAGCTTTATGATATGATCTATATCATTTTTTATTAATTTTTATCAAATTTTAATAACTCAACTGTATTGAAATATTTCGAAATCTTTAGATATCGTAACTAAACATCCAATTTACGATTATATCCAATTTTTCTTTTTTTTAGAAAATTGAAATTCAAAATATTTAAATTTACACATACGAATTCGAGATCGTGCCGAATTTTTGAGATCTTATTATGTAAGGCAGGAAGGAACATAAGGCATGCTATCAATGCACATATGCTAAGTCCTACAGCGGAATAAGCAGCTAAATGCGCCGACATAATTGTCAGCCTGAAATTGCGCTGAAATATAATGGAAGAAAATAATGAAATAATTGCAAATATAATTCACATAAAAAACGTATTCAGTAAATTATTCAAATATTTTGTAATAATTTTGCGTCAAAAATAAAATTATTTCAAGCAAAAAATGCAATAAAAAATTTGTTAAGAAATAAAAAAATAAAAAAATTAAAATTCTAATTTGTGGTAGAAATTAAAAAATAAGAAATAAAATTTTAATTTGTTAAGAAATTAAAAAAATAAGAATTAAAATTTTATGAATTAAAAAACACAATTCAATTATGATATGAAATATTTCTAAAATCGCTTTTTTTTTGTTACAGTAAATAAAATAGGAAATGGATGGATAAGTATTTTTAGTATTATTACTGTAACAATATTAATATTATATTACTGTAACACTGTAACAATAAAAATTGTTTCCAATCATTAATGATATTTTATATGTGTACAAAGGATAGAATGAGATAAAAAACTTTTTTTTTAAAATTAGCAGTTGGCATTTAAAAAGACACGGAATTGTTGCCAATATGCACGTAAATAACAAAAATATTCATTTAAAAATAGAAAAAAAAGAAAAAGAAAAAAAAAACTTTTTTCTGAAATTAATAGCTGACATTTAAAAAGACACGGAATTGTTGCCAATATGCACGCCAACAATGAAAATATTAATTAAAAAATTTTGCAACTATCGAAATAATTCGTATTTTTCGTTGAAATAAATGCCATTCATTAAAAATTTCCCTTTTATTTCCATTGTTTCGTTTTGCTGTTTGCTTCGAAATTTATTTCATTTTAAAATGAAATTTCTTTCATGTTAGAGAATATCGAAGAATGCTGAATGAAATTCAAACTGATCGTTTCTTTTTTTCCTTCACATGAATATATTTCGGAAAACGGAAATGTTTGTTGAAAAAAGAAGGAAACGAAAATTTTTTATTCCGATTGAAAAAAAATTCAATTTTTCTTCATTAATATTGTTTCTTAAAACAATTCAATTAATTATCGTTGTCCTTGAAAATTTAAAAATTCATTTTAAATTAGCAATTTTTATTTTTTTCCTTTTGTTTCCAAAATCAGTTATACGAAATTTTTTTTGCTCAAATTTTTAAAATTAAAAAAATTTTTTAGAAATGAAATTTTATAATTAGACTTAATTGGGTGAAAAAGAAGGAGGAAATTTTAATAAATATATTGGCAATGATTTTATATCACTTGAAGTTTGCAATTCTTTTTTAAAATTAACTTTAATGAAAAACTTATATTAAAAAAATAATAGTATTTAATCATAAACTTATAATATTATATATATTATATAGTTAATCGAAAACTTATAATATTTAAAGTTAGCTATTATATGGTTTGAAAATTATTTCCATTTTGATTTTCATAAATTAATTAAGAGAGATTGAAGGATTGAAAACTTTTGATTGAATTAAATTACAGTTATTCATTTTTTGGGATTAAAAAAAGTAAACTTAAATTGTGTTGAACAAATGATACACATACACTATTTTAGGTTAATCAGTAATTAAGTAATTTAAGTGTAATGATGAAAAATAAAACTTATAAAACTTAAAAACTTATGTAAAATTCAACGAAATAAAACGGCCAACACGTTCTGCAATCATTTTATCAGCAAAAATGCTACTAAAGCTGGAATATATCGGTAAATGATAATTACAGATAATTTCAATTGTATGATATTATTACCGTATAAATTTACCGGACTGCAAAACTACTACTTACAGAAATGCAAGAATTAACAAATTTCCGTAAGCGATAAGTTTACTAAGAAGTACGTTAATATAATATTGTCAATGAAATAAGAAAATACAAAATTTTCTGAGATTTAGAAGAGAGCGATATATAAATGCATCGCAAAAATTAAAATGCAGATTTTCATGTTGGAAAAAATTAATCATGAATTATGTGGCAAATGAATATTAGTTGTAGCTGTCAATATTAAAAATAATTTCATTGGAAAAAACTTTTTCACAAAAACGAAATAATAAAATTCTTATCCGCCGATTTTAAATTACAATAATTTTTCATAATGTTTAATTAACCAAAACTAATTGAAAATTATAAATGACAAATTTACCAAAAAGAAAAATC
>CAKAEH010001775.1:0-30465 GCA_916381525.1 Cercopithifilaria johnstoni | reverse complement strand
ATCGTTGTCGCATCATTAACATTAACATTTCTTCACTTATCAACAAACATTTCACATTTTAATGAAATGATTTTATTGAAAAAAAAAATATCATAAAACTTTCAAATATACAACGGAGCATTGCATTCGAATTAATTATCCTGAAATATCATCACACGTCTTAATATCAACAAACAATAACAACACAACACATCCATCCATACACAGAGCGATGGTAGGGTAGTAGTATTGCGTTTTGCTGTTGTATTAATTGCGAAATGTGAGGATTGCTCGTATGTTGAAACTTTTGTTCCACCAAACAATCCATTGCTCAAGTTAGTTGAAAGAGAAGAAGTAAACTTCTAACGAAACTTTTCACTAACAAAGCATCACTTTATCGTTCTCTATTAATGCCATAGTATTTGGTTTTAAAAACTTTTATTGAAGTTGATAATTCATTAATAGTTTAATTTGAATATCACATTAACTAACTTTTATTAACTCTATAATGCCATATAAATTGTGAAAAAAATAAATAGCTAAAGCTAAACCATTTTTTTACTTTTTCAAACTTTGAAAAGTTTGAAATTTTTCAAACCTTTTCAAACCAAAATCAAGCATTTGAAGATAATATAATTAATTTCATTTACTACTAATCCTTTTTCTAAATTAACAGGTATTTTGCATTTACGACATAGTTTCGAAACCTTGTTGGGCTAATGATAATAATCTATCGGTGCACCAAAATCAAATGGAGCTTATCGAATAGACAGTATGAGTGAAAATGCATTTTCTTTTAAGCCTATTTCATTCAATTCGTTAAATAACGCAAATTCCAAAATCAATGCAAATTTCAAAGTTTCCTTAATAAAAACAATTAATTCAGTAATAATATAAAACGAGCAGCTGTCATCAAATCNAAATGCATTTTCTTTTAAGCCTATTTCATTCAATTCGTTAAATAACGCAAATTCCAAAATCAATGCAAATTTCAAAGTTTCCTTAATAAAAACAATTAATTCAGTAATAATATAAAACGAGCAGCTGTCATCAAATCCACCGCTATTAAATAATAGGAATGAATTAAAAAAAAAAAAACGTTGAAAAGCGTCGGAAATGCAACAAATAAAACAGATACTCAAATGATAAAAACTAATACATAGCTTAGTATACTTTTTTCACAGTAACAGCTCGGGGATAATTAACTTCAAAAATAGGATGATTCAAAAAATGCAGCATTTAATCAATTTGAATAGAATGAAATGAAAATGAGTGGTAATTTTTGGGAATCCTAAAATATCGAAATTTCAGATAGAGCAGCAAACTCAATTTATAATTGAAATTTTATGATGAGTCTTGGAATGCTATATTTTTCTTTCCTTTTTGTTTTATCAAATTTGCAAAAAATCTATAGTTAGTCATTAACAATATTCATATAGAGCAGAAATTGAATTGAATAGAATTTCAAAGCCACCAACATCTGATAATACATGATTTTTAACATGACAGCTTAGTAAACATGACATAACAATAACATGACAGCTTAACAAATTTAAATTAATNCAATATTCATATAGAGCAGAAATTGAATTGAATAGAATTTCAAAGCCACCAACATCTGATAATACATGATTTTTAACATGACAGCTTAGTAAACATGACATAACAATAACATGACAGCTTAACAAATTTAAATTAATTCCTCTTTTTACGAATTATTAAAAATTTTTAATTCATAATAGTCGCAAAACACTTGTTGCCACTTAGTAGAACACGATTCACTGACAAAAGATCCAGAAGATCCCATTTTGTTATTTAAATGATTGTAATAAAAGATTTCGCAGCTTTGAAATCAATCTATGGCACAAATTCGTGCTAGGCTTACGTCTTTATATTTCCTCCAAATATCTCATTATAGTTGGATACAATTCTTCACTGAAAAAGCTTATTGATATGCGAAGATGGGCATTCTATGAAGCTTAGCAGTGATTCCGTTGTTTTGATGTTTTAAGGTGGTAGAAACTACCAATGGGTCAAAAATGTGAAATTTTACCATCTTAAAACAATGTTTTAAGGTGGTAGAAATTTATTAAATTATGTAAAACTTGGATAATCAAACCCAATAAGCGTTATTACAACAAAGTGGGTAATCAAACCCAATAAGCGTTATTACAAAATTTATGATTCATCAAAACAATCGTGTGATTCTTGTCGCAAAAGTTTTACTGAAAAGAGAAAAAAACGTCACATCTATAATACTTGGATATTCTCAGTAAAATGTTGCTGAACTTGACAGGTCTGATGAGATGTCGTACTTTTAACGCAACATCTTCATTGTACTGCCTGCAGTGGATTGCATTTGTTGTCTTGCTAACCTATAGGATATTCAAAAATTTTATTTCTGTCGGAAGTTACCGTAAATTTAGGTGATAAAATTGCCGGATGATCATTACTTCTTTTTCATATCGTTTAGGTGGATTCAGCAAAAAAGTTAATCCCTACTATTAAATATAATGTGCACTAACGTTCAAAAAATACTTGATTTCTTTTCATAGGAAATTGTACTTTATCCCCCAAAATGTCGAATTCAAATGCGAAACTGCCAAACAACATTTTAGATATATTTTATTTTACAAACTGTTATCCGATAGCGATCCCAATATTAGTTTAATAAAAGACATTAAGGATATTTTTGTCTGTTAGCTATATTTCTTTTTTCTACGCACATGAAGCTTATTATTGTAGAATTCATTGAGTTTCTAAGGATTGTACTTAAAAAATTGAGGTTAATTCTCTCAGAATAGATTGATTCTTTAATGATCAAAGAAAATAGAAGTCGCAAATTATTACAACATAGTTGGTTATCATCTGTTTGATTAAGGAATATTTTCCAGTAATTGCATAAACATGTTACCACAGAATATTATATAATTAATACAGTCTTCTTTAAAATTAACAGTGTTGGTTATTTTTTAAGCATCACTACTTACATCCTCGTTTCTTCTTTCACTCGTGACATTTCCATAGTGGAATATCTATTTTCAGAGCTTTTAAACCATTTTTCCGAATTACCAAGAAATCAAAAGTACAAGGCACTACTCTGCAGTTATTTCAAACCTATGAACAAGACGGCAGTAGGAAAAAAACTCGACATATGCTGAATTTTGAATATCATGCAGCATTCTTACATCTTATTACCACCATACCAATATGATATTTTGACTGTAAAACTCACTAGCAAAATATCAACAAGACTACCTTCATTTAACTGGTCTTATTAAGTTCCAAAGCAAATAGAATGGTAGCAATCTTCGCACCAGTTCCATAAAATATTTGAAATTTCATAAGACAAAGTCAAAATGCAAGATGTGTCTGTGCATCAAAATTAAAAGAAGCTTGATTACCAAGTTATTCATACTGTTGTGAATAAAAGCACAGTTTCTCGCAAGTCTTTTAATTCAATTCACTGAATAATATAAATTCTAAAACCACTGAAAATTTTCAAAGTCTCCAGAATAAAGACAATTTAGCAGTAATGACTCTAATTTCTTTTTAGCACTAGTAAAAACGACTAGTTACAGCAAATCCACAATGCTTTGCAAACGAAATATGATAAATGAGAGGAATTGAAAACTTACACGTAACTAAGCAGACTTTTTACTTGAAACTTACACGTAACTAAGTAGATTTTTTACTTAAAACTTATACGTAACTAAGCAGACTTTTCACTTACAACCTGTGCAACTAAATTCGTAAATAAGATGACCAAAAAAACTACAGCATTTAAACGAACCTAAATAGAAAAAGATGAAAATGAACGATATTTTTTGAGGTTTTCTGAATTTTCCTAAATGAGTATCAAAAAATAGGAGCAAATGCAACAGTTTGGGAAACTTAAATTAATATCTCGTTTTGAGAAATATTAAAAATTTCGAACTCACAATAATTGGAGAACACATACCACTTAACAACACACGTCACTAATCGTAAAAGGATCCTTAATGAAATTATTTTCAAAGTCTGACAGTATATCACTTTTCCTAATGATTATAAAACATTTCACAAATTCAAAGACAATACGAAAAGAAAAGTGCATCAAAAATAGCCAGTGCGAAAAGCGATTAAGACTTACACAAAACACAAGATACTTCCATCACATAGAAAGATACAACACGAAAAATATCATTCCGATTATACCTCGCCGATCAATTCGATTTCATACTAAATAGTACTCAAACTAATTGGAAAAACGTATAATAGGTAAGCATTTTACAGAGCCCTACTGATGAAAAATCCCTGTACATATGTGTACCAGATTAGTAATCTTCAGACGTCCAGCTGCACTTTTGCTTCCACATCATGGTCCAAATACTTCATTATAGTTGGACGTAATTCTTTGTTTAAGAAATTCATGGTTTGCGAAGATGAGCGCCCTGTCAAGCGCAGAGGTGATTTTGCCAGTTCGAGTACTCGCCCACGAACCTGAAATTGAAAATTTCTATTCACATCAGATCCCAAGTTTCCTTCCTAACATGGTACCAGAGTGAGAATTCACGTTGTTGTTCGAGACTTTTTTTCTTTATAACCGACTGTTATGTTGACTGTCAAAAATTCCACTTTTTTCTTTATAACCGACTGTTATTTGACTGTCAAATCAATAAAAAAATGATTGCTGTCGAAACATTACTTCGAACTTAAAAAATGCTACTGGCATCGGGTTCTCATTTACATAATTATTTTCATAAATTTTACATATTATTAAAGTTGCAAAATGAGGTTTTGAAACGTATTAGAGATCGTACATAGAAAGCAGTTTAACAACTTCTAACTTCCATTTCCTTACAAACGTCAGGATTATTAATTTATGACAAATTTTGAACACTAAATATTTCAAAATGCTGTTGCTACCTTATCAAAAAAGACACTAGATAAAATGCTTTCCAAATCAACTCGTCCATGCTTCTGCGTCTGTTTTACAGCCAGCGTTATTTCGCGAATTTTTTCATACGCTTCTTGTCGATCAGTGCCTTCCTCTGTCAGCAACATCATCGCTCTTTCCAGTGCCAAAAATGGCAAATCCGCATGAACGTTATCTTCAATTCTTTCCTCATCCATGGTTAACCCCTCCACAATGTGCTGCAAAAATGCGAAACTTAATTTGGCTAGTTTTAAATAAATAGTAAATTCCGATTTATCTGTAATTCATTTCCATTTGGCTTTTCAGAACAGCACTTCGTGAAAGTTATTTCAAAGGCAATCATTCACATTTTGAGTAATCACAATTACTGAGAAACTTGACATCAGTAAAATTAAACATAAAATGTGAGATTTTACATATTTACCTGAAATATAGTGAGAATCGCATCGGCAAGCAAGAACATGTCTGGAATCAATATGCGTCTGATAGCGGAATCATCAAGGGTTCTTTCAAGACTTTGATCGCCAAGCGTATTCAACGCATCCTGTACGAAAAGAATTAGATATAACAAAATCAACATAATAAAATGGTCTTGAATGGAATTGACTAAAATTTCCGAACTTGGAATTGTATGAATAAACCAATCCTGATGTAATGTAGAAACTAGAAAGTCTGATCATTACAAGACCGGATTCTATGGCGGTAAAACGATGGTTAATCAAAGGAGGACAAGATATTAAGTGCATCTAGACTAAAATAAAAGGCTTTCAAAGCATTTCGTAGTCCATCTATTGATACGCTTTCGATAATCCTGGTTATTCATCATCCTGATAAATGGAAGACCAAAATTTACTCACCTGAGGTGCACTCATTAGTTTTCGAGCTAAACTGCAGACACGTTCACTTTTAATTGGATTACGTTTATAAGGCATTGCTGAACTGCCAATTTGCTCAGTTTCGAACGGCTCAAATATTTCACCAAAGGCCTAAAATCATTTCGAATTTTATAATCAAGCAACAAAAAAAGCATATCATTTCAACAGCTCAATCATTAAATTCTATATGGGATACTTTCAATCTGAAGAAATTAACAGACTTGAAATGCATAGATAAACTGAAATTTAAGAAAAATAGACCTGCAAAATTCGTACATCTGTGCAAATTTTCTTTGTGGCAGCTCCCAGAAGTGCAAAAATATTGACAAGATCACAATCCTAGAATGAAAATTTGCTTCACAATTAATATCTGCTCACGATACTGATGTAGAAATTGCCGAGACTTTGTATTCCACTATTTGTATATCCTTATACCTTCCTTACTTCCTTATTCATGTCAAAAGATAAATTATTGAGCAACGTTAATCAACGTTAATGTTAATCATTAAAAAGGACAAAACTAGTAAAAAACAAATCTGACCTCTTTAAAGATTACAATTGCTTAATTAGCACTTATTTCTCCTTTAAACAAGCTATACCTTTATTATTTTAGTTATTCAAAAGTACCTGCTGTCGAGAATATGTCTGCCCACTGATATAGAAACGAAACGCAAAACCAGCACTTTTCGTTATTAATTCATCCAGTTTATCTACCTGAAAATTATCTGGTACACAATTTATCTATCTGTATCTAAATTTATCTAAAATTTATCTAAAAAATGTTTTGCTTCTAAAAAAAATACACAGCAATAAAAGAAGGGAAAACAGGTGAATGATAGCATGAGTATCCAAAATTATTTTAGAAGCAAAACATTTTTTACACAATTTTTTGAAACGTATCAAGCCGTCAATTTTAACTAGTGGATGAATGAAATCGCATATGGCAGTAATAACCGCATATTTGGAAAGCTTATTACCGACATACTCTAATAAGGGGATCAGCTTTAAAGCTTACATAATAATTGATACAATTACCTTCGCTTCATCATTATGAAACAATGCCATGAATGAATCCTGTGTGCCCGTTGCACCTTTTACTCCTCGAAAACGCATGTTTTTTCGGAAATATTCTAGCTGTAATTAAACATAAATAAATTGAAATCATTTAAGCAAATAATGTTACTGGAAACTAAAAAAAGGACATTGAAGAGTGCACGACAGTAGCACTCTTCAGTGTTCTGTTTTTAGTTTCATAAAAATGAAGTACAAATGTGGCAATGTTCCTATTATTGTTATTACGAACGAACTTATTGTTGCGTACGAACACATATGAATACATGCGTGTGAATGTTCTTCAACGCTAAATCAGAAGGATACGCACCAGAAATGCTATAAGTGATTAATCAAAAAAATTGGAAACTTTCTCATTTCGATATTAGCTTATAATAAAAAAAGAAAAAATTGCTGTTTTGAGATATATAAACGCTAACAATGAAACGATATATTTAACAATATTTAATCTACCTTTGTGAAAACCATCAATAATTCCTGAGCCCACATCGCAGCACGTTTACCAACAGTTACTAATGATGCTGTTTGATAATGCGTCCGTCCAACAGTAACGATATCTTTCGTCTTCTCGGCAAACTCATCCAATCGATTGAGACACATCGCAAGTCTACAAATTTCATTAATCTCTACTAATTTCCAACATGAACCAGATACTGCTTCATGCGTCTGCAGAGCTTTAAGATAAAATGAAATTCGAGAACATATTTTGATTCAGGCCAAACCTAAATTTCAACCAGCACATACTTCTTCAATATGTAATCAGTAGCTTGCCGTTGAACAATCAAATCGGCATTGTCTTGGACAAAACACGACGTCGCACCCAAATGTATTATTCCTTTTGCCTTTGGGCACATCTAAAAATAAAAAAATTCAACAGTTATAAATACTGCTAATACCATACTATTTTTCATACAACATATAATACAACGTAGCATATGTTAGCTTATACTTTCACATTAATTTTGCCAAATTTTTTAGGATAAAGAGTAGTTTTCACCTTCCCAAATGCATAATTATGAGCCATAACATCATGCTTGATTCGCTTTTCTTCTCGTCGTACTGTATCCCAATCAATCACTTTCTTCGATTTCTTCATTTCTTCAATTGCTTCTTCAGTAACCTATAATCAAGAGACGAGCGTTATTTATGGAAGCATTGATTTAAGCTCACATACTGAAAAAATATCATGGCATTAGATCTGATCAGAAAATTATATCTTTTTCCCTGTTATTCACACGATTCCATAACATATATAATCTGGAAAACACATAATTATCTCTATAATCACTATTCACATAATTATCTCTATAATCACTATCTGTATCATAGTTACATAGAAAATTTATCGGACAATTCACTATAATAATGGTTTCTTGAAAATATAAGCAGCTAATATCCATACCTTATTTGATTAATAACTACATTCCCTCATTCAGTTGGAAAATAATTATGCAAAAAACAATAAGAATAAACACACCTGTTTTAGACCGAGTTGCATCTCCGCCTCTGCAAGCCAAATCCACATTTGTCTCCATATCATTACCTTAAGATAAATTAAAAACCTTTAACTTGTAATCATATTTTTTGTAGAGCTGTTGCAAATTGGAAAATTGTTGAAAATAAATGAATACCTTCTTTCAAATTAACCACTGAAGTAAATGGATTTCATATTTATAAAATTTACACTGAAGTAAATGGATTTCATATTTATAAAATTTACTACATTGAACTTTGAATTTATCAAATTCAATTTAATTAGATAACATTGGTGATTATGGAGCAACAAATTTTCAAAATAGTTACTTTATTTCTTTCGCTTAATATATTCATCAATGGGCTTTTGCCACAATATCGTGATTTAAGTACCGTTTCATATTTATCTTCACTGTTGATATGAGAAATCATCGTTAATAATTCCTGAGAAACCACCAGAGCTTTAATCCGATATTTTTCTTTCAATAATTTAATTATGAAATAAAGTGACAATATTAGGGTAGGACGATTCAATCCAAAAAAAAAGAGAAATTTGAAAAATGTATGAAAATGTAAATGTATGATGAAGATATATCACCAGGCCTACGATCTACAGCAAACATTCAACGATATAATTTCAACGTTAAATTTGGTAAAACTTCGCGCACACATCTTGGCCTAATAAAACCTTCTATTGGGCACGGTGACGGATTGCAAACACCGTCGAGTTTGGATCTGAAAAACATATCATTTTATTTTTTGTCGCTTATAGCCGTAATCTTGCATCGTATTACATCGTGCACAAATAATCTTGCATCATATTATATCGTGCACAAATAATCTTGCTTCATATTACACTAACTCATACATCGTCGATTTTTGATCTTAAAAACATTTCATTTTATTCTCTTATCGTGTATAGCGTAATCTTGCTTCATATTACACCGACTCATACGTAACCCGCATGTAATACTTCTCGCTTTATATACATGTAATGACCTATACGTGATAATCCTACAATTGATTGAAGCGAATTGATCAATATTTCTGTTAGCTTGATATTACATGTTCATACTTTTTCTAGCAGTTATATTTACTGTGTCGTATCCTTAACGCTTTATTTGCTATGTTGCACACAGTATATAAAACGTGTTTTATATGCTATGTGCAAATGGATTTTTGGATATTTAGTATATGACACGTGTTTTACGTCGAATTTTGACGGCATTTTTCTTTCATGTGGAATTTTTTTGGGATTCTTCTCATAATTTTTATTTTTAATTTTTTCTTTCTATGATGAAATTTCGCAAAACTTAACCGAAGAGACTGAGCATATTTTCTTCTTTGGCCATAGATTAGATTATACCGCTTATCATCAATTCTTATCATGGATAGTAACGAATAATGAGTTATTAGTATTATCATTACCAAGTGATAATAATGTAACGTGAATATTCCTGACTAAATGTCACTATTAATAGTAACTTATATATGATAAATCATCAGGAAGTCAATTTTCCAAGCAGTTATGGCTAAGATAAACAAAAAGCGAGAAAACATGAAAGCAATGAAGAAGAAAAAAGTGAAGATGAGCAAGGGAGAGAGGATCCAGAAAGTGGAAATTTCCGGAAAAGTACCTACAGAAGAAAAAAATGTAGTCCTGTCAACGAGTTCCAATGAAAATAGCAGCATGCAAGTTCCGTTGAACATCGATTATAATTCTTTGCAAAGTTAGTTGATTTATTTTCTGATTGTTTTGCATCGATAGATATATATGTGAAGTAGGTCAAAATTAAGGTTAGAGACGTATTAGAGCAATTCCTCCATGACATTGGATAAATTAGTGAAGATAAATGTCTGACCATGATCGAGCAATATTTTAACGATCATCGATAAAATTAAGTAAGATCTAGCATTTCTTCATTATCAAAAACGGAAGAAAAAGCTAGAAGCTCAATAAGAGTAAAATAAAGTAAAGGGAACAGTGTGATCGCTATTTATGGGATGAAACTGCTGAAATATACAAATAATTAAGACAAATTTTAGACATCTTAAGATATAATATTGTTGATCGTGTCGAATTCCTTTAATATACAAATTTTATAGCAAATGTTACGAGAAACTTTATTATCATTTGATTTAAGATACCGGTAAGTGTTAAGTTATCGTTCAATAACTTTTGACGATTTTTTTGATGCTCTTCCGTTTTTTCTTGTAAATATAAATATAGATAAAATTATCATAGATTATCATTCCAGAAGTTTTACGGAATTCTTTCTTTATGTTTTTGGTTTTCGTTTCCTTTCTTTTTCTTTTTTCCATACCACTGATACAGAAAGAGAATAAAAATGAAGTTTTTAAAAATAAGTGAAATGTTTATCTTAAAAGGAAATGTCTAAGCGTATCATTTTAAAGATTGATAATTATATTGCAGAGACTATTTTATTGAAATTAGAACTTTTGCTGATACTAAATAGAGAAGGAATTCCGTAAAACCGTATTTTACCGTATTTACCGTATTTTTGCAGCACTGCGATATGGAATTAGTGAAAAATTCAATTCGGAAAGACATCTGTTTTTAAAAAAAGATCCTGCAAATCAGTGTTCGTTAATTATTGCCAATGTACCTCCATATATCACACCAGTAAGTGTAAAGATTTTCTGACAAATGAGATTCATTATTGCCAATATTCTCCATATATCACACCAGTAAATGTAAGAATTTTCTGAGAAATAAGATTAGAAGTTTTTTGATTAGAAAATAAAATTGGATAAATTAAGGGCGAGAAAAAATCTTTTGAAAAAGGTGAAATTGTAGGTTGCATTGGGACGAATTTTAGCTGAACTTGGTTCTGGTAGACCGGAGGAAGTAATCGCACAGCGTGGAACAGCGACCACTAATATTACGGATGTATGAATTTTCTATAAATTTAATTTTTAATAATTACTTCTTTCCCTTCCATTTTTTTATATTGTTCTTCAGGGCTTTTACACGGCATCTGCTCGCTTGAAAACAGAAAGTGCTGTTGAACAAGCATTACAAAATTGTGAAAAGATCCCTTTTCTTTATCTGAGCAATATCGATGTTGAATTGATACAAAATGGAGCAACAAGTGATTTTAATTTTTCATTTGCGAAACTTACTATTACTTTCTTTGTATATGACAAACTTCTTATTATTTTATCTTTTGCAAGTTTTTAAATTACTCTTTAATGTTGTTGATAGTTACTTTTTGGTGGAGAATGATAGGCTTCAAGTCATATTTTACTATTTTTCTCATAACTTGTAGATATTATAAGAGCTTCCTCGTGTTAACACTAAACTGAGAAAAAGCAAAATGACAATTGCGAGAAATCCACAATTTAAAAAAAAAGAAAGAAGCTGAAAATGGAATGAAATTATAAATAAAAAATAGAATTATCAATAAATTAAGTCATTGCTTGTTTTAGAATGGTGTGATGAATATCGCAAGTCTTTCAAGACAATAGAACAGTTACAGGAAAGCGTGGATTCGTACATCAAAGAGTCTGATGCTAAAATTCTGGAAGTATGACATCTATTTTTGCATGAAATTTAGACGGAATAGTTGTTGTGATATAATTAGTTTTTTATTTCTATATGTAAGTGATATGTTAATGAATATCTATTCCATCTGTGAGTTTTCAGGAAAAACAAAAGGCTAAAAGGATGGCGAATGTTCCCGACGAGGATGGGTGGATAACTGTTACAAAATCGCGTATGTTATTGTTGCCTTTTTATCGAGAGAAAGTCCTACATTTTTTATTTGATCGAAATTGGTTGTTGAAATTCAATTTATAACTTATAAAACTTAAATGAATTTATAACTTATAAAACTAGAATGACTTTCAGATCACAAGACTGTACCGCGTGCTATCGTTGTGAGGAATAAGGAGGATTTGCTAAAATTGTCGAAGAAGAAAAAACGCGTAGTTCGTTTAATATTTTATTAAAAATTGCTAATTCCTGATAAGGGTAGTAAATTACGATTGCCCTCATTATGAATTGACGGGCATCGGAGAAATTTTCACACAAAGTTTGATTGAATCATAATCCTATGAAGATTTCCTTTATTATTTTATTAAATGAATAAATTCGAATTTCAGGAAGATAACATTGCTTTCTATTCATTCCAATTGAAGCAGTCAAAATTGAAACGTAAGTTTTTCGTTTTAAATATAAACTTCCGGTTTTCTAAACAAAAAATGGAACGTTGTTTCTGTTATTCCACCCCACTTTTCTTTAAAAGCAGAAGCTGCAAAAAGAAAGAAGGGCTTTGAAAATTAAGATGAATATCTATTTTAAAGCTAAATCCTTCAAAATTGAAGAAGCTGACAGCGGAAGCAACATCATTTCAGAAAACTAAGCACTTTATTCTTGCTTATTTTAGATCTTGAGGAACTGAGACGGAAATTTGCCGAAGACAAGAAAAAGCTGGCAATAGCAAAAGCAGCAAGGAAATTTCGTCCAACATGAAGTTTCCATATATATCTATCACTGTTTTTGCGCTAATTTCAATTCCATATAATTGTCTAGACATAATTTGACACCAGTCAAGAACATATTATATATTACAACTCAGGGTAAATTATGTTGTTAAAATTATAATATGTATATATAAATATTGAAAAAGTGAAAATAAATTTCCCTTCTGCATGTCGAACAAATGCATTGCAGTTTTCATTAGGCAGCAGTTTGTATGTCTTTTTCGCATATATTTTGGTAGTATAGTTTCTCTTAGGAAGAAACAAGAAATTTCAATGAATCAGAAATGATAATTTTTGTTTGCTTCAGGAAGGAACAATTTCAGTCCTGATAGAAATTTTCCAACATTATCTTTCAACATGAAAATTATCCAAACATATTTTCTTCCCTGCATTCTATTTATTTAAATAATTTAAAAAAGAAAAAAAACCCGACATGTGCTGTACCATAAAATAGCAGAATATTTAATGCAATGCTTTAATAGATCAAGCCCAAGTGTCATGTAGCATTCGGATGGTATGTATGCACGAGCTGTATCGAACGGATGAAATAGTGTTAATAATCGAATGGAAATAAGTATACCAGAATCATTATCATCGTAAAACGAGGTATTATCATTTTTGTCCTACAACTTCCCACTATTTTTTCCAAATTATTTTTACTATTTTTTATTGTTATATCAAAATAAAATTATTTATTTCGTTAGTAAACGAAAAAAAAATTTTCCGATTATAACTTCTGTTAACTTAGCAAATTTAACAGCAACAATGAGAATTAGCCATAGCTGCTTTACTTATTATGCCTAATATTTACAAGAATATTTTTCTGTACAGCAGAAAATTGCCAGTTGAACAAAAAAGTCACAAATAGTTGTATTTATTTACAAAATAAAAACGACGAACAATCAGATGCCAATTTTTTGCTCAATACAACAATAACAGAAGTAGAGTCAATTTTCTTGCAAAAATTCTTAAAACTAAAGTGCAAAACTTCTTGAATTGAGCAAATGTTAAAGATGTATCTTTTAAATTAAAGCTAAAACGTATAAAAAACGAGAAAAGAAATGTTTGGCAATCTCCCTGTCGGCTTAGCGTACACATGTGAAGATCGAAGTAGACTGCATGTATTGAAAAATTTTGTTCAAGCAGTAAAATATTGGAGGAAATGGACAAAGCGAGGTTGAATTTTCTCTTCGTTAAAAAAAAACTCTCAAATAATGAAAGATGGAAGATACCAGTGAACAAGAAAAATGATGAATAATAGAAGCAAGAAAACGGTTTACTGGATATGAAATTTGAGCCGAAGCAGGTGGTTGTTTTGATACAAACGTAGAATTAGTAACGACAAATAAAAGTCATTTCCGTTAATATAATTTTTGATTTATTTTTCAAAATAAATCTACTTACTTGTTTAACCCAAATAAACTTATTTGACAGCTTTTTCTAACAGAAATTAGGAATCCTTCACTAATTGTTTCGCTTAAAACACTAGTTTCTTAATTCAATATCGACTTTTTCATTTATCTTAGATTTTCAGGTGGATTAAATGATTACACAATGAAATCCCAAACAAATGGTTTTAATTGAACGTCTCAGCTCCGAAAATAAAGTTCGAATGAAGAGCTCATCGAATAATGAACAAACATTAGGAAACTCGAATCTAACAACTTTGTTTGGCAGCACTTTAGAAAGAAGTTTTCAAACTTTCCCTGCTTAGATTCTTCGAAATTAAAACTAAATTGTTTTGTATCCAAATACACATACACATACACATACACATACACACACACACTCATATTAATATATATATCATAAAAAGCATTTAGGCAATTCACATCAAATTCAATAGCAACTACAAATTTTATTTTTGAACTGGTATGTGGGGAAAGTTCCATAACTCTTCCTTTCTCTCAAAAAACTTTGTGTTCAAATTATGGAATATTCCATAATGAAAACATCGAAAAAGAATTTTGCAAAATTTAAGTAGCAGATGAGATTTCAATTCTGCGAAACATTTTCACACACAGACATACAGATACACAAATATATACACACAATACACACCCACACATACATTCACAGACGCACACTAAGAATCGCACGAAAAAGTCTTCATTTTTCTCCATCTGAAAATTACATTTTTTCAGTAGCAATCGCGGAAGAAAAAAGTATGGATGAGTAGTAAATCGAACAACGTAAAAGCAAAAAATTCCGCATCAGTCATAACCTGGATGCTCAGGACAACAATTTTTGCGCGCAAACCATTCATCGATACAGCTGAAACAAAAACATTACTTGCCTTTTTGTCATTATAATTCTTTCATGAAAAAACAAAAAATTACGAAGGATAATTTAAACATGGAACTAAGCCGACTAACAAATGAATACGGATAAATATGGACAAATGGGTAATAAAAACGGCCTTTCTATGAAGTCATTCTCTGGTAATTTTAAAGCGACCTCTAATTATCACAGATCAAATCGTAATTTTTTTTTAATTAGTGCTATAATTTTGTTTCACGAGAATAGAAAAAGAGGGAAATTATCATCTAATAACAGCAATAACAGCAGTTAATAGAAAAAGAAGGCAATAATTTTTCATAGCCAATAAAAGCAGTTGTCCTAAAAGGAAGAGGGAACGCGCTAATACCAAGGAGAAGGATGAAACAATGCAAGACATGACATCATGCTTTACTTAAATGTATGAACTACTGAGATGGTTGTCTTAAACCAGTTCAGTAGTTCATAGATTTAAGTAAAGCATGATGTCAGGTCTATTAGCTTGTAGAGTAAAAATAATCTACAAGTTAATAGAACAGAGTGCTTCATCACATTACTTCATATCGTCATCAAGATATCACGATATCGCCATTATCGCCTGTGATAACGGATTCAGCAATTTTCAATAGTACTAATCTGTTTCGAAGGGTGGCTAACTTCAAATAAAAAGCATGATTACCCTTTATGATAGATACATAAGCAAGGGAGACGCGCAATTCGATCACCACTGGACATTTCTTCGAGACATATCGAACATTCTCCTTTGTCCTCTCTTAATTCATCTTCTGGAATTCAAAAACGAATTATCTTTGTCATTGTACGAAAGAGGTAAAATATTATGTTAATACACTTTATTGATGAGAAAGCGGTACTTATAAAATAAAAAAAAAAGTAACTGTTGAGTTTGAAAAAAACAAATTAAATCTGTTTACTAAAGGAAACCAATAAATAAAGAAATAAATACCATTATATGTTATTTTAGGACGTGTTAGACACATTACTAGATGAACCTCAGCTTCATCAGAAGGTACCGTTTTCTTGCAAATCGGGCACTTAATATCTTGCGATAAACCTGCAAGAACAACATATTATATATCGGTGTAATATTTTATAAGTTTCGTAATTTAAAAATTATTAGGTATGCAATGCAACTAAAATCTGAAAATATTTGTCTTCTTCTTAGATAATTAAAAGAGAAAAAATTCCGTAAAAGTTAATTTATTAATAAGACTTTTGATTCCTCAGAAAAAATACGACTTTCAAACTGTGCAATTTGAAAAAAATTCCTTTTTTTCTAAATACCAAATTACATAGCATAAGTTTCAACAATAGTAAACTGTCTTTACAAATTCATTTTATGCTTTTGAAGGTTGCTCATTTTCTTGCCGATTAAAATATCAACCAGTCACTAGCACTAATAAATCAAATGAATGAAAGTAATAAATGGATACTGATGTACTTAGCAATGCAGGAACATCGCACGATGATGGCTAGTTTTAACTTCTACGAATATGTTTAAAAAGTGAAAAAATTCAATACTTCTTGATCTCCAGTACGACAACAGATGACAAGTACAACTTTCCTTCCAATCGGTTCATTTCAATAATGATTCACTTCGCCCACCTTATCATTAGCTTTAATCGCTTTCATACGAAAACTTTACCCACCTTTCCATTTTGTATTATGCATAAAATAAATATATTATCTACTTCACTTTATTTTATTACAGATATTGTTCCGATGTACGCCCCTCACTGTTCGATATAAGAACCACCAACGAACAAAGTAGCGAAGGAAATTGTAATCAACGAGAGTTTGAATGTTTAGTGAAAGACTTGTTATACTAGCAAACTCTTCCCTCCTTCCAAATAACGACGGAGAAGGCATTTGACAAAACTATTCAGTAAAAGAAAGTAAGGTTGCGATGAATGTTGTTCTTAACCCATAGCTCATACATCCTGCATCAATACGCGTAATGGTTACCTTTATTTCCTTCTAAATATCAAATTCAAATTCATATTTTCAACTTCAATTCTTAAATCACTGAAGGATTCCGGTCCTTTCTTATATGACTTCAATAGTTAATTAACAGGGCAAGAAAAGTGTAATTTGTTAAATGTTTTTGGACAGATAAGAAAGGTAAATATTCGAACTTACGACTCAGAAGTTGCAATACCGGCATCGACCGACGCGTTGGAGCATTACGTGAACTTCTGTGGCTTCGCAAATGTGAAACGGAGAACCTTAAACTTTTACGAATTTTCTATCAACATTTTACTAACGATTGAATAAGAAATAATTTCTTTAATTCTATATGGAACTTTTAATTCCAAGATATTTTTCTTCTCATAGGTTAACTGAGAGATTCTCGAATGAACAGTTATTCCACAGATGATATGGGTTACAAAGCAATAGAATTAGGATCTCTACCGCACCGGAAAGAAAAAATTCCAAATATTGATAACAGAAAATCCATAAACAAACATAAATCTCTTTTCAAAAAACTTTCACTCAAACAAATCTTGACATATAAAATCAATAAATTACTAACCCTATTGGCCGTGCATCAGAAGAACCAGAGTGTAATGCAACACTTGTTCCTGGTGCATCTTCATCAGAATCTGATGTACTTTCATTGTCAACCCGACCCTGTAAACTGTTAGCATTTAAAACTTAGAACATAAAATACCCAGAGCCAAAGTAAAATCAAGATTTCCCAATAGGATAAAAACTTCTTTTTGGCTAATGATTACATTATCAATATAAAAAAAAGTGATGCCTTATGGCAGAACATGAATGGACACTTCACAATGCATATACGATAAAAACTAATGAAATATCAGTCAAGGAACGAAATTTTTAGGTGCAAAATACACATTCAACTCAATTCAAACAATAACAATACACCCACAATAGCAATGACATCGTTTGATCAACGATAACATAAATTTTTTAAATGAAAAACAAAAAATATTCACACAGAGATACACAAACGCATACATGCATGCACGGTGTCAGTATATTCACATTTGGTATTCCATGTAATATTTAAAAATTTTAGCAGTACCCTAAGGTTGCTGATACTACCAATGCCAGCGATCAAATGAGGATTACGATGATTAGTTGAAGCTGAAGCTGCTACTGCTGTTGTATCGACCACTGAATCAGATCGAGGTCGACGCTAAATTAAACTTTTGAATACAAAATTAAAAAAAAAAATCGAAAAAAGGGGTTTTCGTTATATGTGAATAAAAACAGAAAGCCAATTTAAATATGTGGTTTAACATATTGAATTTAAAATTAATATAATGAAAACGGAAACTAAACCGTGCGTCATACAACCAAATTCAATTGTGAACTATAGATGACAATTACATCTAGTATGACACTAAAAAATGCAGAAAAATTACCCTATCCTGCTTCCGACGCCTCTCGGTTTCATCCCACAACAACGCTATAATCCTTATTTATTTTAGTCACAAGATAGTATTCTGGGTATGACATCCCAACTTGCCAAAACACAGAAACAAAACAGGATAGGCCAGGACAATTTCCGAATATTGGTTGAGCCGAAAGTTTTAAAGCTAGCATAAAATGTTTTAAAGAAGAAAAATCTGCCAATTTCAGGACAAAAGATTTTCTATTTTATCCATATCGTTAGAAAGATGTGCATAGAACAGAAAAATACTTCGTGCACATCATTTAAAATACTAAAATTCGTGTTAAAGTTTTCCAAAAATTGAATAATTGAAATGTAAGAGGCATATTATTCGAGAGAAAAATAATTAATGTTATCGGATCTAAATAGATTACACCAGGCTTTTGATAAAAAGATATTATTGTCGTTGCTAGCCAAATCAACAACAGCTGAACATTGACGCAAGTAATGCCCTTATTTAATAGCAACACTGATGATTTTTGCACTCCACAAAAACGTACTTCATTTCATCTTGCAAGAAAGTACGTGGAACAGGAGGCATGTGACACTGATTCAGAAAATTAAACATGACCTAAGGAATCTTATTCTGGATGTATTGAATGATTGGAAATATTCTCAAAATTAAACAGTCTTCAAACAATGGTAAAAGTGACATTAATTCAGTATAAAATTTATAAAATCGGTATGATGTCACTGTTAGCTTAAAAGGTACTAATTAGATAATCAACGGAATTTTTATTCCCGAAGGCGGATATTCCAGAAATGTAGGTCTTGAAAACGAAACAATAACATTTGATTCGCCTTCAATACAATCATTTCTATGCTACTGTTACATCCATATTCTACAAAATTTTATCAAGAATTTCGGTCTTTGAATTAATATGCATCTATTTCCCGATATAAAAAACACAAAAATTCCTAATAATACAGAAATTATCTTTGTGAAATTCATATGAACTAACATGTAAATCGGTTTGAACTGATTGACGTCCACCCATCCGGTCTAGTAGTAATCAGCGCAGACACATATACACACATACACTTTTCTTTTCAAGAAAACCCGAAGTAAATCAAGCACAATATATACAAACCCGACGCACCTACACACTGCTGTAATTTACCTGCAAATAGAAGTAAAATTTTAAATTTTAAAACAATAATAAAATTCTAGTATAACGCAATATCAATATCACTAGCAATTTTAATGTAAGATATGCTGAAATATGCCGAAGAAAATTAGAACTGAACGTAAAGTTCGAAATTTTGCACTCTATTAGAGAGAATTCCAAATCTGTCACAGAAGTAACGCACATTGGATCGTATTAAATAAATTTTAGGGCAAACATAAAAAGTGGAGCAAAACAAGGAAGGAATTCTAAGAAGCTTCTCCCTATCTGTAAAAGCAAGTGTTGCTGCCCCTCAAAATAAACTTCAAATCAAACAGGAAAGTTAGACATGATGGAATAAAGGAATCAAATGTAAAAACTAGAGACGATGAGATGTAATTTAATCGTTTTTTGAAATTGTTCCCTTCTCGTTTAAGTCAACAAGTTCACGCGGTTAAACAGGATAGAGGAATTTCGTAACAATGTCTCAACCACTAACATGCAATACATCTAATCAGTAACTGTCAATCAGATAATAAATTCGGTAAACCAGAAGCCAAATTAGCAGAGTGATTGAATGGAAGGTTTAATAATTGGTCAATATCAAACCTGTAATAACAGAATCCTCAAATCATTTCCTTCAATCAATCTGTTGATTCGACTTCCGATTTTCTGAATCTTGACTGCTTCTTCTCCTTTGTCTGGCGCGATTCAGCAGATTCCCTTATCGCATTTAAATATTCGCGCAACCACTATCATCTCTTCAGGCTTGAATTAAAGGGATAGAATCCATTCTTTTCCAGCAAAACCTAGCCAGAAAATGTTACCCTTTGCATCATCAAAAAACAGAAGTGTTCCGTATTTACTTGAAATTAAAATTTAATCTAATTGAGTAATCCTGCAATAGTGCTATAACAAAGTTCTTTAGTTGTAACAAATTGCGCAATAATGGAGAGTTGGATCTTATTTTTGCCATGTATTATCATCTTTGGTTCTATTGCATGCACTTATGCGCATGTGTGTTTGCGCGTCTATGCTTTGGATGTTTGTCTGTCTATGTTTACAATTTATCAAAATGGAAACGGATGGGAAACACCCAATTTATAGAAATCAATTCACCATTTTCAAGCAAAAATCAATTAATCACTCACACCGAATTACATCATCTACACTTATTCCATCCGAATACCACTTTCGAAAGTAACTTCCAGATCGCAATCCGGTAATCAAATTTTCTATTATAGAAAATTTTAACAAACAATAAATATACATGGATATAGCGGAATCAAAAAAATGATAACAATTAATATCCTAAAATATGCAAACAAGCTAACGCAGATACACAGGTAAACCATATACGAACAGACACGAACACCAATAGTCCTAACTTTCATATTATCTTCGGATGAATATTGCGCTGTAACATACGAAATAATTTTACAGCTATTTTTAAATTTTGATGAGTTTTGCATTTTGCAGCATAAAGGACAAATTGATAAATAGTAGAGAATTTCTAACTTGTCAGAAGTGATTCCTTTTGTTTTTGCATTTAATTAATATTTTTAATCTTTACATTTATTCAATTGACATTTCTAAGTTTTCAAAAATAGTTTCACATTAATTAATGAAAACTTTCTCATTAAAAAAGATTCCAATTTTTTGGAAAAATTTGAAGGAGCAAATTGGCTTCAGAATTTCAATTTAAATCTTTGCCTGTCTTAATTACTATTTGAGTAATATCATTAACTAATTACTATTTGAGCTGTATCATTAATTATTATTTGAGCAATATCATTATTAAATTTAAGGAAGTTTTTTTTTTTGAATACTTAAATGGAAGAAACTTTTTAAAGCAATCAATAACGAATCAATAATTTGCATATCTTTCAAAATAAATTTCACTTCTTACTTTGAATTAATCTTTCTCCTATTTTTATCCATTTCAAATTTGTTTAATTTTTCACGAATATATATTTATCATTTATCATTCATCTTTGTACTATCATATGATCTTCCTGTATTGCTAGATAATTAATCTTATCCTAATTTATTTTTCTAAATAAGAGACTAATCATTTTGTTCGATCGATATGTTCACTTTGGTTTTTGCTAACTAATATATCAAATGATTTGCAGCAAAATTTTATTATTTGCAAATTTTTGATATGTTCTAGCAAATAATAAACTTACTGTTAAAGTATAAATAATTAGCTACTTTTAATATATTAGTAGTAAGCGATAAGCTTAAATATTTAATTCATCAAAACTATAATGAAAAACTATGATGAAATTATTGACAACAATTTCAACAAATTTATTTCAGAACAATGCATTGGAATTGAGGTGAATGAAAGAATTAGTTTAATAAATATGATTATTTTGATAAGGCAATAGTGGATGAGATTACGTTGATAAGCAATTAGAATAAAATGATAAGCATTAAAATTGAGGTGAAAGAAAGAATTAGTTTAATAAATATGATTATTTTGATAAGGCAAATAGTTGAATGAGATTACGTTGATAAACAATTAAAACAAAATGATAAATTTAATTAAGATTTTTATTTACAAATGCCATCAAATCTCATTCAAGAACACTAGTGATATGTAATCATATCATGAGCAGCTTAATCAATTGAAATGACTGATGCACTAGCATAGTAACCTTTTTTTTCCCTAGTGATCGATATTTCCGAAGTGTATTTGAAATTTAGAAAATTAATTTATCAAATAATTTTCAGCGCTTCTGAATGCTACTAAAAATGAAGCATAATTTTTTAGCAGTGATTAAAATTATATTATAGTATTCTTTTTTTCGAATCAAATTATTTGATTATTAATGCTAATGTGGAATTTACGGTTGAAATTTTTTTTATCCATTTTATAAAATAAAATTAAAATTTCAATCGATATGAAATTTTACAAACGCTACTTACTGTATATCTTATAATCTTTCCAATATTTTCTTCCAATTTTTATTTTTGAATTTAAATTTTTTCCTATTTATTTATTAATGAAGTTGTGTATTTGTTATGATTTCTTAATACTTTCCTTTTTCATATTTATTTATTTTGTATTATGAAATTTCCATCAAATTGAAGAATGAGTTATTTCAGTATTTTAATCGATCTCTTTTAACAAAACAAATATTTTAATTGGTAGAATATAAAGCTGTAAGATTTATTATTACGTACTATAAAAGGATTTAACCCAGTAGGATTTATTACATACTGTAAAGGTATTTAGCGAATAAATAAGAAGACAATAAGTAATATTTTACTATAATTCTTTTAAGGTTTATAAAATTTTAAAATTTAGAAAATATAGCTACTTCTTTTTTTTCTGAAAGTAATTTGTAGCACTAATACCAGCTATACAGTGAAAACCCAATATACAGTAATATATGATTTCAAATTTAGAAGGAATTATTCGTTGTAATCGGTTAATATTTTTCAATTTGTAAAGTAAACAATAACTAATTTTATTGCTATTGTTTACTTTGCTTATAACTATTTATTGTTTATTTTGTTTATAACTATTTTTATAATTAAATTTGTAAGAGTATTTTTAAGACATACGTAAGATGCTGTTGTTTGAAATAAAATAATTAGATATTTCATAAACTGTGTGATAGAGAATTATAAAACAATAAGCATATCTTTCATATACTCTTATTATTCATCATTCACTCACAACTATCCATCAAATTACTGCCATTGAAACTATTCAAATTAGTAATACTATTCTGAATATCAGTATTAATTTAATTTGAATATTTTATATTGATCAATAAATATCACTGAAACCAAGATTATCTGAACTTTTGATAATGCAGTATTGTCACACGCGAGTGATAGTATCACCTCAAATAGATACACCTCAAATAATATAGATTATTTTATTTTTTATATTTATTAATTATGACATACATGTTTATTATATATGAGACAATTAACGGTATGATCATATATGATAATTAATAACGAGATCACATTTCATGTATCACCCTTTATGATGATAAAATATTCATATACATTGAAGATGATATGTTCACATGCAGTATATGAGACAATTAATGACATGATCACATGTGATAATTAATAACGTGATCACATTTCATCACCCTTTATAATGATAGTACGTTCACATACGTTGAGATATCATACATTAAATTTGTAACGTAAAAAAAAGCCATAGTATCATAATAATTTCTAATTATTTCATTGTCATTCCAATTTTTAATTAGTTGAACTGTTAATTGTGAAATTATTCGATGAAATAATACTAATAATTAAAAATGAAATTTTAAATATATGCTGAAATTGCTAAATATCTTGTTATAAATAATAAATTTATACTTAATCATTATTATCAATTCTAATAAAATATTAAATGCTTTTCCTATTTGATCGATTACGACTATGATATAGAATGATATTTTTGTCATAATTATTTAATTACACTTTAAAATCTCTCAAATTATTCTCCTACAAAAAAGCTATCCATTCTATCCTATTCAAATAGGTAAATAAGCTATCCAAATAGATAGTAAGAATGGATAGTAAGTAAGAATGGATAAGATAAAAAATGGATAGTAAGCAGCTATCCAAGTAATTTTCTTTTATTTATTCATATGAAATATTTCAATGATTTAATTTTAGCTTCAGTTATATTATAAATATAAATATAAAAGTCTTATGTAAGAAAAAGAAATTTTTACAAAGAAAATTTCATTTCATTTTATTTCCTATTTTATTTCCTATTTCATTACATTTTATTTCCTATTTTATTTTACTTCATTTCATTTCATTTTATTCTTTATAATTTACATTTTGTACAAAAATTTGCCGCTCCTTTGCATACCTTTTCTTCTAACATACCAATTTTTACCGCTTAATTGTTCGTTTAATGTGACCTTAGTTGTTGTAAATTACCCTTTTCTCATTCCTCTTCCTTTCAAATGATGGAAATTTTGATGAACTGATAAAGTAGTTTTAAAACGAGGAAGAAAAGTTAATTTTCTTCCTCTATGATCTGTTGTGCTGCAGTTGCAGTTATTATTATTATTATCGTTGTTATTGAATGTTATTATTATTATTAATTATTTGTTTATTTTTGCTATTGTTATCATTATTATGATTTTTATTATTATTATTAATAATATCATTATTTTTATTTTTATTACTATTATTAATTAATACTATTATTTTTTTATTACTATTATTATTACTATTATTAATTAGTATTACTACTATTGTTTATTATGATTATTATTATTATTGTTGTTGTTGTTGTTGTTTATTGTGATTACTATTGTTGTTGTTGTTACTGTTGCAGTTATTATTAATATTGTCGTTGTTATTGAATGTTATTTTTATTAATTATTTATTTATTTTTGCTTTTATAGTGATTATTATTATTTTTATTTTTATTACTATTATTAATTAGTATTATTACTATTGTTTGCTATGATTATTATTATTGTTGTTGTTGTTTTTGTTATGCCTATTTTGTTGACGTCTTTGCTAATAGCTGTTACCTTCGAATACAATAACTGATGGTATCATTCGAATAAGAATAGATGATAAGATTGTAAAAAGGATAATATAATGATAAAAGAAAGATCATGATACAATCAATCGTGCATACTTTTTTCATTTCCATCATAATTAAATCAAAAGAAAAATTTATTTTTCCTACAGTAATACTTAATTCGCTTTTTTCGCTTTAAACAATTTTTTAAAAAAGATCATGATATATCAGATAAGGGAAATAAAAGAGGTGAAGTGTACGAGTAAAGAAGAAGAAGAGATAAGAAAATGATAAATGATGGATAAGTATGAAAAAAAAAAATTGTGCCGCTCAGATATCTACATAAAGAACAAATGACTTCATCAATTGTCGGAAAGTTTTAACTTCAATCGGCATGTACTTCATCATTTTCAATTATCCGATGACAACGATCGCCGACAGAATGTCAAGATGTAAATGGTTGTGATATGAAGAAATGAACAAATTACTAATTATGTTATAAAAAATTTTTACAATTATTAATGATTAGCTAAAAAAAAAAAAGAAAATTATTTTCAGAAGAAGGAAGAGAATAAAACAAATTTAACTTTTGATCTATTTTTGATCTATTTTTGACCTGTTCTCGATCTATTTTTGACTTTTGTAATTTTTTAAAAATTATATACAGAAGCATACACATATATATATATATATATACATATTTAATTGTCTGCTCTTAATTTTCAAATAATTATATTTATAAATAAACTTACCAACCAAATTATCATATTTTGAAATAATGCTTTTCAACGAATTTCTCTGATATATTTTTCCCTTCATTATTTCAATTAATTTTTTAATTAAAAAATTTTAGTAAAATTTCTGAAATTTTGGAATTTTTTAAAGATTTCTTTTTTTTTGAATGAAATTTATAAAATACTCTTTCTCCTGTATAGCATAAACAAAAACAGAGAGAGAGAGAGAGAGAGAGGGAGAGAGAGAAAAAAACAAAGCAAAATTTCTTCTTCACAAATTATTTAAACAACTAAAATATTTCATTTAATAATTATTAATATTATTTTAATATTATTAAATAAAACGAAATTATTGTTTAATTTGATAAAAAAGAAGCAAATTATTCATTGTTGAAATTTTCTTTGCATAATTCTTTATAACACTATCATATAATCGATCCCTTAAAAGGAAGAGTTGTAAATATTGCGATCGGTAGAAGAAATTAATCCATACTATTATATCATTCATTTTTGGCTTACCATTTTTTGTTTACGGTAGAATTTTATGGATGGAAGATATTAAATTGAAAGATTATTTGGAATGATTACGGTGGCATTGGTTGGATTGTGGGGCGCCAATCAGTCGCTGTCCTTCGACAATGCAGAAAAAATGAGTAGGCGAAGAAAGAAGTAACAATAATAAACGAAGTAATGAATGTCACCAAAAAATTTTCTCTTCCTCATCCGCCCACAATTTTCTCTCTCTCTCTCTCTCTCTCTCTTTTTTTTTGTTTTGAACCTAAAGTATACCTATATCATTCACACTAATCGATGTGTCACTAATTTCGTCGCAACTTTTTCGCATATCCGTTAATTTATTTTTTATTTTTAGATCATTTATTATAACATATAATTAGGGAATTTAATTTACATTAAATTTCAAGAATTTTATCAAACGTTATTTATTATAATTATACATATAATTAGTGAATTTAATTTAAAAATTTAAATTAAATATCAAAAATTTATTAAACGTTAATTATTATATTGTAAATGTAATTAGGGAATTTAATTTAGAAATTTAAATCAAACTCCAAAAATTTCCAAAAAGCTTCATGAACGTTAATTAATAATATAATAATTATCAATGAAAAATAAAGTATTTCAAAAAAAAAAAAAAAATTTCCAGAATGTTAATTATTAATGATATGATTTTAAAGTTTCATAAATTAATGATTAATGATGATTTTTAAATTTCATAATTTAATTATTAATGATATTTTCATAAGTTAATTATTAATGATATAATTTTAAGGTTTCATAAATTAATTATTAATGATGATTTTAAATTTTATAAATTAATTACTAGTAGTTTCAAATGATAAAATTATGACAAATAGTGTGCAAATTATCAAAATGAAAATTTAAATGCAAATAAAATATAATTGAAACAAAAGATTAATTTAAAAAAAAACAATTAAATTATCATAGTATAAAAAAAATTAGAGAAATAAATATTTGTGAAATATAAAAATTTATAAATGAAAATTATTATAAATATGAATTAAAGTTGAGAAGTGTTAAAATATCCGAAACGATATGATCCTAAATTATGCTTATTTCATTTTTCACGTTTCATTTCTCGTCTATTTTCTTCGTTTCAAATTTTTAACCTTTCAAAAAGAATACTTTTCTTTCTTTCGTTTTATTTTAACATTTATCAAATGTAAAGTATTAAAAGGATAGAACTATTTGTAAAATAATTTTCAATTAAAAAAAATGCTATGCTATGAAATAATATATATTAAAAAGCAATTTTGAAAATACTTTCTTTTACTTGATTTCTAATCAGTTTTCTTTCCCTCTCTCTTTCTCTCTCTCTCTCTCTCTCTCTCTCTCTCTCTCCCTCTTGGCTATGAAATAATATATATTAAAAAGCAATTTTGAAAATACTTTCTTTTACTTAGTTTCTAATCAGTTTTCTTTCCCTCTCTCTCTCTCTCTCTCTCTCTCTCCCTCTTGGCTATGAAATAATATATATTAAAAGCAATTTTGAAAATACTTTCTTTTACTTAGTTTCTAATCAGTTTTCTTTCTCTCTCTCTCTCTCTCTCCCTCTTGGCTATAAAATAATATATATTAAAAGCAATTTTGAAAATATTTTCTTTTATTTAGTTCATAATAATTTTTCTTCTTTCCCTCTCTCTCTCCCTCGGCTATAAAATAATATATATTGAAAACATTTTGAAATATTTTCTTTTACTTAATTCCTAATCATTTCTCCTTTACCTCTCTCTCTCTCTCTTCCTCTCTCTCTCTCTCTCTTCCTCTTTTTTCTCATTACATAATTAATACTTTTCTGAAGCAACTGTTTAAGTTTGACTAAAATATTTTAAATTTTATAAATATCACTACACTGCTCAAGGATATTATAGTATAAATGTTATATAGGAAAGATTTAGAAATGGATTAAATTGAATGAAATTAAAAAGAAAAGATTTCAGTAATTAAAACAAATTAAATTTAACAAAATATCTAATCAAAATGCAATTGAGATTTGAAAATTGCAGCTTAAAAGTATTCCAAAAAGACAATTTAACCTAAAATTAATTTATTAATAAAAAAAAAAACAATACAAAAGAAACGCAGCTTCATAATTAAAATAAATTAACTTTAGGCTCGAATTGAATTAACCATCAAACGAAATCTTTCAAGCATGAATTAATTAGTAATTAATAATTTAATAAATGTTTTAACTTAATCAAATTGGTACCAAATAAAATGAAGTAAAAGTATTTTTGTTTGTTAGCTATTTAGAATTCAAGTATAAATTAAACGATAATTAATAATATATATTAAATATTTTAACTAAATTAAATTAATACCAGATAAAATGAAGTGAAAGTTAAATATTTCTTTTTTTTTTTGATAATTATTAGAGTTAAGATAATAAATTAAACGGTAATTAATAATGTATATCAAATATTTTAACTAAATTAAATTAATATCAAATAAAATGAAGTGAAAGTAAAATATTCTTTTTATCATTCCTAATTAAAATTTAAGTATAAATTAAACAATAACAAGCGTGAACATTTTAATCGATTTAAATTAAAATAAATGAAAAATTGAAGTGATAATTTCAATACACTATCAATTTATCATTCCTAATTTATCAGTTAGTAATCATATCATACACTTATCTTACCACTGTCATTTAACACACTATCAAATTTATCATTCCTAATTTATCAGTTAGTAATAATATCATATACTTATCCAATGATAAATCTTACCACTGTCATTAAAATCATCCAAACATTTTTATATTGTCCTTTCTCTTTTTCCAATTGTTCATATATCTTCCCTTCTCTTGTTCCGCTTTTTTTTTCAACCTCATTTTCGAATTCATTTTAAAAATGATCGTTTGATTGGCGCCGCTATGTCATCCACCTGTATGTTATTATTCTCTTAGCCTCTTTTCTTTTTTTACCTTTCAATACCTCCTGGAAAATTTCAACCTCATCTCTTTTCACTCTTCTTCTTCCGTAATACATTTTACCGTATACTTATAGTCTTCGTTTCTTTGCCTTTTCTTTTTACTCTCAACAAAGTTGAAAAATTCGTAGAAAAAAATGAGCGATGAAATTTCAACAGAAATTTTTCAAATTCATTATTTTGAAAGGTAGCGTTTCATTTCATAAATATGCTGGTTGGTAGCAACATGATGGAGAGATTACGATAATATAATATAATTAAAAAAATTCGTTGAAGTATTTTTCCAAAATTTAAAATTCGAAACTTTATTTTTTAATTAGGAATTATAAATGAACGATAATGTAATAAAATTAAAACAATTCTTTCAGGTATTTTTTCAAAATTAAAAAATTGGAACTTTTGTTTTTTTTTAATTAGGAACTATAAATGAACGATATATAATAAAATTAAAATAATTCTTCCAGGTTTTTTTGTAAAATTAAAAAATTGGAACTCTTTAAAATTTGAAACTCTTTTTCCTAAATTAAAAATTACAAATGAATTTTCAACATTAAAAATTTATTGCGTTTATTCTTACTTTCCTGTTTTTGAATTTTAATTTCAAAAAATTTTGAGCAATTTTAATGAAAAAATTTATTTGAAAAAATTTTTTTTAGGATTTTCACAAATTTTACTCTACTCTGTTCCCGATACTCTGTTCCCTAAATAAGTACTACTTAATTGTTGAAGATTTACAACAATTAAGTAGTACTTATTGAAGATTTACAACAATTAAGTAGTACGTATCATTGATTTAATTTAATTTACGTATCATTGATTTAAATTTTCAGAATATTTCCAATTTTTCAATTTCCAATTTCAATTCAATTTCCAATCAATTTCCAATTTCCAATTTTCACAATTTCCAATTTTTCATCCATTCTTCAAATTTTTCATTTATTGAATAAAGCAAATTTGAAATGTATCTTTGAAAATTTTTTATACTTCAACAAAATTAATTAGTTTTTAGATAATTTCATAACTATTGATTTTTTCCGATTATATTTTTGATTACAACAATTTTTCGATTGATGATTATAT
>CAKAEH010001774.1:0-30484 GCA_916381525.1 Cercopithifilaria johnstoni | reverse complement strand
AGTTAATAAATTTATTGAGACACTGAAAATTTCAGTTATCATCAATTTGCATAGATTAATGATGATGGGATTAACATTACCTTATATTATAAAGTTCAATTTGTTAATGCATGTTAAACTGTTGACAGTAATAATAATAATATGAAATCAAATATAATGCAATGAAATTAACGCAACAACAAAATTTGTCTATTAAAATTCTCTCAATCAAAATCATTCAATTAAATTCAGTATTTCCTATTTTGTTATCTTTTTTGATTGAATTTAATTTTTCGTTTAAAGCAAATATCAATCAATCAATCAATCAATCAATCAATCGTTGTACATTCAATAATGAAAAATTACAATAAATAATAATAATATTCTTTGCAATGAATTTTATTTTATTATTACTACTAAGAGTATTGTTTTTATAACAATTTATAGCATTCCATTTTAATAATTAAATTTCAAAATTTCTTTTTTTGATATTTTCATCATTAAGAAGAAAAAGAAAAAGAAAAAGAAAAGAATGAAAAGATTGAAGATGAAAGTGAAAAGGAAACGAAAAAGAAATCAATTTTTATGAATTCTCCTTTTTCACTATCTTTCTCATTCTAATCAAACTGAATTCATTTTAAACCCTTTTAACTAAAATATTTTACATTCCAATAATTACATTATAAACATTTCTTATCCGAAAAAAACGAAAATTGCTAATTGAACTTCAGCGAAACTTATTTATTACCAACCATAAAGCATTTTTATTAACTATTCTTATAGAAGTAAAATTTTAATAAACATTTCATATAGAGCATTTATCTTTTCCAAAAACGAAACTGAAATCTTTATTTTCGTTTAATGAGTGCCCAGAAGAAGAAGAAGAAGAAGAAAAGTGGAAGCAATCATATCATAGGTTAATGGGTTCATTATCATTGTATTATAGGTCAATGGAACCGTTATTATCAATAAATGACGATGAAAATGACTTAGAATCAGTCCCACTACCAATACAAACATTTTTATGGCGACAAACAAAGTATCACTTATTGTTTTTATACACTAACTTAATTTTAAATTTTATCACTATATCACTTGAATTTTATTACTTTGATTTTAAATGAACTTGCAAAAATTAAAAATATTTCGAATATGAAATTAAATAAAATTTATAGCTGAAAAAAAGAAGGATATATATGTATATTTGCATATATGAAAGATTTTATGATTGAAACTTTGAATAGCACAAAAATATACGAACCGATCGATCGATCTTTTCTTGCAAAATCATAAAAATAATATATTACAAAATTAAATTTAGTTTAACATTTTTTACATTTTTTTGCAAAATCATCGAAATTTCAGTCCATTTTTGGGTGAAAAAATTGGCAAACTTCATGAAGCGTCATGTGTGGTAAGTGTTTTTCAATAGTTGCAGAATCGTTGCAGAATCGTTGTAGACTCGTTGCAGAATCGTTGGAAAAGTTGTTGTGATTGTTGTTGTGACATTTATCCCTTGCACAGGAAACTTCTAATTGAAATGAAGAAAAAAAATCTCATTAATTCGGATATAAAAGATTGGAAATCTTAAAATATATAATGCAATAGACTGAAATTAAAAGAGAATGCACGCAGAAGAAATCTTTTGCAAACGTTTTATATGCATTAAAATGTGGCTTTAATTTTCTAAAGATTATTTATGAATTAAGTTAAAATAAATTAATAGTCATCGTTAATTGATAAGTCTCAATTAAATAAAACAAAACAATTAACTATCTCTCTATGTTAAAAAAGTGACAAGCTATCAGTTTGATAAAACATATATTAAGATTAGCAAGTTAATCAATTTGCAGACGTTTGAACGGGTTGTTGTACAAAATATACTTCATGGACTTAGTCCATCACTTTCTGATGCTATTAATTCCGTTTCACGTTGGCGTTTCGTACGTGCAACATTTCCACATATTGTACAAGTAAGTACAAAACATTTCGGAAATTCCATTCTGGATTAGTTAAAATAGGCATAGCAATATAATGAATTAATATAATTAAGCGCTAAAAATAACGATTGCATATCAAAGCATAATAATTTAAGTATATAATACATTTCTTCAATGCATCAATGTTGAAGAAGACATTTTATCAAGTTTCATTATTTGAAAATTTTCAAAATTTAGTGCTGTGCATCGTTATTATCCGAAGCTGTTGGTCGAGATGATACACCGATGAGTGGATCGTTAGTAAAAATGTTGTATATATTGCATTGGCTTCTCCTCGACTCAGCCAATGAATGTTATGATGTTGAAAATAGTAGAAAGGTATGACTGTTTGTTCATCTTTCATCCGAATTTCTTAATTTTAAAAATTTAATATTCAGAATTTCAAATGATTGACATTATTGACATTAAATCATAAAATAAATAAACCTACACTATCTTATTTACGTTTTGTTGGGAATTTGAATAGAAATAAGTATATCACTGATTTATTAATACAAAATATGGCTAAATGTGATATTCCTTTCTTTTTTGGTTAATTAAATTTTCCTAATCTAAAAATAATTAGATTAAAAATAGCAAAGTAATATTTTTCGATCGAACATCAAAATTATCAGTCATGAAGATATTAAATTAAAAATAAGTTATGGTTAAAAATTTTTAGGCATGACGAAATTTATCCTTGCTTTCTAATAGGAATAGATAATTGTCGCTGTTACTGTTTGACTGTTAAATAATCGAATAAATTAAATTAGCAGACAAATGATATCCAATTAGATAAATAATTCCATCATAATATTCTTTTGATTAATTGACTGGCAGCTGTCACAAGTAAAGTAACTTCTTCCGAAATAAAGTACTTTGAATAAATAAATAAATGATGCTTCATAGCTTACAAGACAGAGCAGATGTTTTAAATTCAACTATGTTCTCTAGTATTTTTGCCATAATGATTTTGTCAATCTTTCAATTTATCACTTTAATTAAAATAACTTTAGATAAAGTAAAAGTTATTAGTAAATTTGATGCAATGATTCGATGATTATATCATCTCTGCTCATTGAATCATCATATAAATTATGACAAAATGCAGAAAAATATAATGAAAATGTTAATGATTGAGTGCTGTAAAGAAGCAAAAAGAAGTTTTGTTTTCAACCATTCAGTTCTTTTCTGATTTTTAATGATTTTAGTATTTTACCTGTAAAATTCCTGAAGAAATCATTTCTCTTCCCAATTATCATCCATTCTTACATTATAATTATCTCTTAATGAATGAATATGCCATTGTTTGTGAAAGTTTCTTTACTGTTAAAAAAAGAAGTCTAAAAGATAATTTGCATAAAATTGATAACTTTATTCTATCATAGTTATGAAGCAAATTTTAGCATGAAATAAGCAAAAAAAAAAGGAAAGGGAATAATTTTACACTTAAGCTTAAGAAGCATTTTCTCACCATAAATAAATCTGTTGTTTACAAATAGCACCTTAAACAATAACACTTATTCAATCACCTCATCTTTTATTCATGCAACGATGAAATGTTTATAGTTTGAACTACCGAATTAAAAAGTAATGTGATTTTTGCATTTGCTAGGTAAATATAAATGATAATGTTTACATCGGAAATTATGCACAAATTACGGTGAAAACTAATTAGTAAGCAAAAGTATTTTGTGGGAAGATATGGATTTGATGGCAAGAATGTTCACTTCAACTTCGTATTGAAATTTGGTTTATATTAATAGAGAATAGCTTTGGATTAATTAATTAATTACTTCATTAACTATGCATGAAATAAGCTATGAAAATGAAATGAAATATAAATATTTCGCAATAGAGAGAACTGGGACTAATTTTTTTGAATTTATAATAAGTATGAAAATGCTTAAAGCTATACTTGAACAAATATATTGATTACGCTGATTCCATCCTATCACACAAAACAAACAAAATTAATCTAACTTTATTGAATGAAGAGTATTGTTATCAGTGTTATCTTCAACAACCAGTAAATCTTGACGACAGCTATGAAATGGAACTAACAAAAACTGTCTCAAATGGCAAATCTTAAAATTGCCTTTAGAGCATTGAACTGCATTACGATAAACTTATTAAAGTGCATAAAAGATGTTAACCAACTTAATAAATTTCTAGTAAGCATATTTCATGCTTACTGATATCATATATATATATATATATCATATATATATATTTTGCAGCAACTTCCAACTTCTAATGTGTCAAAATTTCGGCAGTGACAGATAAACATATCATCTTTTCTTCTTACCATAAATATCATAAAATTTCAAGCGAATATTATTCAATTTACTACATTCTTAACAAATTAATTTGCTCCGAAATTCTTTAAAACAATAACGTATTATTATTATTGCAAACTATTACTTTTAAATGCATTTTTAAAACAATGAAACATTCTGTTTTTTGCTATTTAAGTTCTAAAATTAATCTAATTTTAGAATTTAACCGAGTCAACCGATTTTCCTGTACATGCCATACGACAATATGCATTTTCGATTAGCAGTATACAATTATTCGTGTATATGATTACTCCATTATTGAATGTGATCAATGAAAAAGATTTGACATCAAATTTTCGCCTAGAAAGTGGTTTAAAAATTTGGCAATCACTTTGGCAGGTAAAAATCATCTTACTTTTTTTCATTTGAAATATTTTACAATTTCTTTTTTGTTTCTTATCATGATAAGAAATAATGACAGGCTTTTTCGGATCAGATTGGACAATTATTTTTATTAATTTGTCGTCTAAGTTGAACAAACCAACTTATTATAATGTTACAGTATCGGCAACCGGAAGTGTTATGTTTCTGTGCTCCGGTAAAACAGCGCCGTACACAGTTTCCATTTATAACAATTACCAAGAAGACAGAACCAACCTCTGTAGTTCAAGGAATATATCTTGGTATTGATTAACTCACACAGTAAAGCTATAATTTAATATAGCAAATTATAATTTATTTAGCAATAATAAAAACTCTAATTATAAATAGTAGTAATTAGTTTACTACTATAGCAAATGATACTTTCTGGTTTAATAATTTCAATTAACTGATAAAATTTGAAAAGAAATTTCATTTGTTGTCGGTATTCAAATTCGTGTTTATGTGGGTGTTGTGCGATTTGAAAATATGTTGTTGTAAATCATAGAAACTGATACTTCTAGCACTTATTCTCCTAAAGCCAAACAAAAAAATCGTTGATTAATATAACTGTTTGATAAAATTATAAAATGAATTTCAGGCGATGCAAAGGAAACAATGACACGACGCTTATCAAATGTTCCGACACAAATTGCCAATCTTCCGCCATACACTGATGTAGTACCACCCAAACCATCTCGTCCCTATTTAACAGTTTTCGCAAGCTTGAAAAAGAAAAAAGAAGATGAAGCTAAAGTTGATACAGCTCAAACAATCACTATCTCAGATACTAATCGGCAACAACAACAACAACAACAGCATATATTATCGGTGAAAAAGATAATTCTGTTGTTCAAATAAATTTATCCATTGCTATGTTTATAAAATAAGAAAATAAGTAACTGAATAACGAATCTTTCATATTTTTTTGAAATAATTTGAAAATTTTATGAAACTTTTCCAATCATTCTTTTATGTCTTCGATGTATTCAGCAGTCAACTAATTTGGAAATGGGTCGATCAAATTCAATTGTTCGAAGTGTTAGTGATTATCATACAAGTGATATTCCACAAACATTTACAAAAAGTCATACAACAATGATTGATGAAAAATCGTCAAGTTTGTTTTATAATTACATATACATTTCTCATAAGTAATATTATATTGAATTTTGCCATTAAATTATAAATTTTCAAAAATTTGAGATGACGTTTTGAATGTGAAAGATGAAATTATTGCAAATTTTACTCAGTATGCAGGAAAGTTTCATTGAACTTATCATTTTGATATTAAATAATTCTAAAGTTTTCCTGTTCCTATTTTCAGGTTTATGCAAAGATATGGCAAAACTTGATGATGCGCTCAGTTTTACGGATGATAAATCTCTTAATAACGCAATGGATGATGTGGAAGTATCTGAAGAAAAAGCGCCATTAGTAATATTACAAGAAATATGTTCTAGCACTTCAACTGATTTTGAAAATGTTCTACATAATAGTCGTGAGGTGTTTAACTTCTCAAACTTTTCAAACTTTCGAACTGAAATAAAGTGAAGAAGTTTATCTTCATAAAAAAGAGAGATCTCCGAATTTTTTTTGCAATAGCCCAACGCCATAAAGTTTATCCACGATCAATTATTTAGTAATTTTCTTAACTTTTCGCATAAAAAGCTTTTCATCCTAAATCACATAAATAATCTTTCACTTAAATATCTTAGAGATTCAATTTTCTTTTACCTGAAGAAGATAATTTATTACACTGTTAACGAGAATTTTGCAGAATTTCATTTTAGATAATTTGTGAAAGTTGTCATTCAGTAATGTGTCGCGATGGTGGAGCGATGAATGCTTGCAAGTGCAACCGTCATTCGGCCTCTTCACATCTCAAAATTATTCCTGCAATTTCCACAAGCTATTCCGATTTCGATATGACTTCGCCCGAATTCAAGCAAAATGTTGATAAATTAAAAAGGGGTTTCATTTTATTTCGCTGCATAGATTTGAGTTTTGCATGTTCATTCTAGAACTATTGAAAAGTATTTGCTCTATATTATAGAAGAAGCAAGTTCGACGACATTGGACGGTAGAACAGTCATCAAATCGGTACAAGAAAATACTTCAACTGAACCGGTGAAAGTGTTTGATCCATTAGAAAATATTACAGAAGAATGTGATACTATATTGCAACAGGTGAAATGGGAACTTTAATCATTTTCCTAAAGTGTAATAAAAAAAATTGAACGATTTTATTTTGAATAAAAATTATGAATGAAATTTGTTAATAAATTTATTTTTGAATATCAAAAGAAGAAGGAAAAAAATGAAAGAAGGAGAATGAAATGATTTATCATAATTATAAAATAAGTTTAGTCCATTGCAGTCATTTGTTGATCCACAAGAAGCAACGTACATGGACGTAGCTGTCATACGTTGTCTTTTAATTAAGCATTGGACTGAAGATGGCGTTTATTGGGCAATAAAATATTTGCTACATCGTTTATTCGAAATTAAAATGTATCGAAATTCACAAACTATCATATATCGTTCACGTGCTAATTCGGTGCCCAGTATTCCGCATTTGAAACTATTCTCTAGCAAAATGGTTCAAGTTGCTTCAATTCTTAATAGTTTATCTTAAATTTTATTTTAAATTACTCATTTCTTTTCTTATTTTTACTTAGAAAAGTCATACTTTTATAATTATTGATTGATAATTTTGGAAAATTTTAGGATTATCGAAAATTTTTGAAAGAAATTCAATGTCGTCCATCAACTTGGGATGATTTACAGTTAGGAGATGTTGTCAAAAAGTTGGGAAAAAGTAAAAGTGAAAGTAATAGGAGAAAAGAGAGAGTTTCATCTATTCGATATAGCAAAAAGTATGCTTCCTTTTGTTGTGTAAAAGTAATTAGTAAGATGATTCTTATTGTTTTCCTTCATCATTCAAGATGTTTCATCGTGATGCTACTACTATCATGACGCTCTTCAGATATTCATTGTTATAGATTAGAATGGAACATATTTAAAATGAATTAAACTTATAAAAATTAAACTTCGATTTGTAGACGCCGTAGTTTGTCTTCTGATTCATTGCTGCGACTGTCAGCATTATCAAGAGATAACAATACGATGACAACAGGAAGTTTCTTCAAAAATCGTAGCAATCGTGGACACATGGAACACAAAATGTAAGTGATCGTGTAACTTTGTGTTGCAGATATTCCAATTCATCTAATTTTAATTCTTTAAAAAATCGGAAAGCACAAACAGGATATTTTTAATCTTTTAATACAATATAAAATGAGAAGTAGAATAACTTTTCTAGCCTTTCTATCACATCGTCTGTTTACAGAAGTATTCCTTCAACAACCAATTCATCCGATGGAATTCCAACGCGTGATAAAAGAAGTAGTCTTATCACCGAATTTTCCAAACAAACTACTAATGAACTTAATACTCGACAATTCTTTCCTAAGGTTTATAAGTCTGTCAATTAAGTTCAAATTTCAAGGATCATGAGCAAAATTCACATTTCAGGAAGTTCATATTTTAAGAAATTTTAGAGGAAAATAATTTTAGATCTTTCAATTTGCAATTTAAAGCAATTTGTGCAAGAGACGCATAAATACACTAATGAAATTCATGTGATTTTTTAAATTTAAATAAAAGTCGAATAAGGATGCAATAAAATATAAACTCAGACATAATTTTATATTCTCCCATTATCTTTTATTAGAAATAATATTTAAATCATACAAATAGGATTTTTCTGGTTTTATTGAAAATTCTGAATTTCCCTTTCTTATCATATATTCCATTTGAGGCACTTGGAAGTACAAATTTCATTGAAGAAAACGGACATATCAGCTTTATCGTATTATTGAAAGCAATTTATTTTGCCATCGAACGGCGTTCCTCCGTTCGAATTTACGAATTGGCATTAAATATTTGTGAAAGTTTGCTGGAAATGCCTGAAAAGAAATTACAATCATTTTTCAGTGATTGTATCAATATAGTACTTAGGTATTTCAGCTTTTCTTTTACATACTTTTGATACAGTTGAATAGCAATTAAATTATCTTTTCCAGTATATTTTAATTAAGATGAATAATATTTATACTCTTTTTCCTTCTTACTAATTAATTAACCGATTATGGAAAAGCTTGGCTATGGTCTTTCTATTAGAAGAGAAATATACAATAATCGGATGCCTTGATTTCAGATCATAATTCCTGAAGATTAACTGCGCATATAAGATGCGACATTTGAATTGTTGTTTTGTCTTGTTAATATGTTTTGCAAAATTTTACAAGTAATTATCCGGAAATTTTCAGAACATATCTATGGTTAGGTTGTCCACATGGATGTAATGATAGCTTGCATTCACAGCAGGGTGATTTCCTGAGAGTTAAAGCACGCACCATTCTTGCAATCATTTTTCGCATTAATCCGGAAAATTTTCGCAGTTTATTGATTAGCCATATCGAAGAATATAATGTGCAAATATTGATTGATACATTGCATTCGATAACCGGTTTTTGTAAATGTGGCACGACCGGTTAGCATTTTTTTAGATGCTTCATCAAAAATTATTTAATATCTTGGCGTGATTAGTGTGGATATTTTATTTACTGAAGCAGTGAATACCACAAAGTCAAGTATAGATCTTATAGTTCTATATGCTTCCGGATTTCTTCTTGACTTGAATGACGCAAACCAGTAATGCTTCCTTATACTCATCATATAATATTCCTTATACTCATCATATAAATTCCTTATACTCATCATTCCTTATACTCATCATATATATTCCTTATACTCATTCCTTATACTCATATTCCTTATACTCATCATATAAAATCACTTCAACGTATAATTTCTTACATTCCTTATTTATTCAAAATTCTCATGGAAAAACTTTTGCGCCTATATATGTTTTCGAAATAGAATTTCGACTTTTAAAATTGTTGAGACCTTTCAAAATGAATAGCAACTTCATGTAAAAATATTTTCTTTCTGAAAAACATTCTATAAATAAATATCAGTTAGCGAGCATACACTTTGAGCATTTACTTGCAGTTGGAATTTATCGTACACGAAGCGGTTCATCACCACGTCGTCGAACTGCTGTATCAGATTCCTCCTTGCCTTCATATCAAAATAATTTTAACGAAAGTTCTAAAGGAATTCAAGGAACAATTATCAAAGTTATACTGAAGCCGGTAATATCAAAATTGATGAATGCAATGAATGAGCTTTTGCAACCGGAAAATATGGTTAGTTGTTGGTTGTTAAGCTTGCAACATGCATATTGCTGTTGCTGCCATAATATTTCAATTTTCGTTATTTTTTCTTTTTTGTTTTCATTTCACATTTTATTTTATCTAGGTTTGAAATTATAATTATTGCTATTTTTCCCTAACAATAAATATTGAAGTTATGAGATTACTGTAGAATCAGCACGAATTTATTCGATCTTCAATATGTTGAAATTTCTCGATTCGGTATTATCCTATCATTTTCTGGTAAATTGCAGAGTTTATATCAGGATGTATGGTTATTTGTGTCATTTATTCAAGCACAACATGGTAATTCATTTCGACATGTAGGCTTAAGTGCTTTATTAGATGGACGACCACCCGAAAATCAAAGTCAATTCCTTGATGCGTAAGTTGTAAACATTTGGTGTTAAAATTTTCTCAGAATAAAAATTAGATATTTAAGTATTATTAAAAAAGAAGAAATAAAAACAATTGATTCTTTTTTAGCAGTACGTCACAGCTATATTCTTCCCGTCGGACATCCTTATTGTGTCCACTCCCTGAAATCCTTCTATCTGAACGAAATGCAAAATTCGCAAGCAGTGATGACAACGAGTAACTATTAGTATAATATTATACGCACTTCTTTAGTGTCCTTTCTATACTTTTCTTACTCTTCTTCTAACATTGTCTAATAATTAATTGATTGATACCTAATTTCAAACTTCCATATCAATTTTAACTTTATTTTTGAATGTTTCTCGAATTTCAGTTTTTGATTCAATTAAAACTGATCAAATATAAATGAACTTAGAAAGTTCAGTTATCCATCTTTAGCTATATATACACATAGTTTATAAACAATTGTAATTTTTGCTTAGTGCTTTATGTCTGGTTATTCTAGTACATCCCAATATCACATATGAAATATTGTGATAGCATAAGGCATGTGTAGCCATGAACATCCTGAAAACCGTAAATTTTGTTCCTTTTTTATCTCATCAATGAATGATAACAATATCATTTTAATTTGGCTGGAAACTTCTCTATTTATTCATTTACTATTTTTTGCATAGTTTACTTCCCAATACCTTAATAAGGCATAGTTTACTTCCCAATTATTTCTATACAAACAAAATTTAAATAAAGTACTAAAATATGTTCATACGAAAAGCGATACTTAAACCAGGAAATTTTTAAACTTTTTTAAAAATTTTAAATTACTGAAAATATAGCAATAGCAATAGAAGGACATTAAAGAAGGATGGCATGTTTCTCAATGTTGTTTAGTTGATCACTTGCACAAACATACACACACATACACACATACACACATACACACACACACACATGTATATATATAATCATTAACATTCACGCAGACATAATTAAATTAATTAACAATTTCACAATGCTTGCATGTTTTATGTACTGAAAAGAAAATTATTCGTTACAGTAATAAATAACATTTTCCAATTTTTCTTTTTTGCTATTATATTTTTTTTTGTTTTATTTAATTAGAATGCATCATTTGATCGTATTATTTTAAAGTTTTTTGTGTGAAATTTTAGCCATTAAACTGATCGCTTTCTTATTGTTTTTATTTTTAAGAATAGTAATTAACAAAATTTATTATTTTGTTTATTTTGAAAATTAGCCAAAAATAATATATTAAATATGTTTGAGTGAAAATATTTTGGGATGCTTTTGACAGATTGCTTGCCCTAATTTTTTTGTCGAATGTTTCTCATTTTCTTTTTGCCCAATTAATGCACTCACTGCACATATTCCATATATTATTATCATTATTATTATCATTGCATATTTCATTTTAGGATTGAATTAAAATCGGATAATAGTGAAGATGAAAGTATCCGTTCGAGTACAAGCGGTACAACAACACAGATACATACACGTGAATCTGCTTCTTTGAGAAAAGGAATATTTAAAAAACGTGAAAAAGTATTAATTAATTTATTGCAAATTATATTCATTAATTAGGCATATAATAAATTTGTTTGTTATTTTTCATAAAGTAAAAAAATTAATTTTTCAATATTTTATTAGAAAAGAAAATACTAAATTAAAAAAAAAACATCAAAATTCCATTGTTTTTCGCTTCTTTTCAACTATGAAACAAAAAAGCATAAAAGAAGGAAAGAAATCATCACGTGTTTTTAACGTAAGGAATCTATGTTAACGCTTCATTTACACGTCATACGTGTACTATCATCGTAAGGATTGCATATAATCTTAGCCATCTTTGCTATTTACAATTAAGTTTGATACGATGCTGAATTTAGTGTCGTATGAAGAAAAAAAAAACGCTTTAGTGATGAAATTTACTAAATTTAAACTTACATTGAAAATATTTAAAAATATTACGTTCCTAAAATGACCAGCAATTTCTACTGATATATATTATCTTTATTACAGTTACAAATTTCAAATACCGATGACAGTGATTTGGATTCCTCACCTTCTACTCCAAGAAATGTACAAACAAGTGATGAAGTTACTATTGAAAGTTTATCAGCTTCACCGTTGCTACCGATGAACGTTGTAAAGAAACGAAGTGGTGGCAAACTTCATTTTGGTAAATGATAATTAAAAAATTATTCGCTACAAATTATACATTCATTTAAATATCGTTTTCTTTTTTTTTTTAAACTGAGATCTTTGGTTAAAAATCTGTAAAGGATGATTTCGATAACCTGATAACATAAACGTAACAGTAGCCACTCCAGAAACCGTTAAACCGGTTGAATGAGAGACAAACAATGAATGAGTATTTCATTTGAGGCAGAATGTTGTAAAAACTAATATTTTAAGTATTATTTACAAAGGATGTGTTTGAGCTAAGTTCTGCTACTATCAATAATTTATGATCGTAAATGGCAATAATTGTGATAATTTTTATAATCAATGCACGATCATAATTCATTTGGTTAATTACATTTTTTTAATAAATTTATCCGAATTTCTTAAATCAATTTAAATATGAAAAATAATACGAACCTTTTGTTCTCCAACTATTCGATATATTTATAATTAATCGTTATTAATATTATTGTTCATTAAGCACTGAGCTTATTAAAGTCAGTACGATCTGATAATAACGACGACATTGGTTCAGATATCGAAATAAATGACGATGATAAAAGTCAAGTAAGCGAAAGTTTTCAATTTTGTATAAGAATAAAACAAAATATTTTCCATTGAAATGTTTACTATGTTATAAATTATTAGTTGAAAAGTTTTAATTTAATTTTGATATTTATAATTTTTACATATAATTTAAATATATTCCTTTATTCAGAATATATACTGAATATTTTAGCAACCAAGACAATCCAATTAATTATTTAATTAAGCAATGCAATTTAATAGCTAATGGATAAGACTGACTGTTTTCCCGTAAATAAAATACATCCACATCCAGAATTATCATTTACGTTTACGTAATGTGATTCTCTCTTGCTGATTAATTATCAATATATTAGAAGGTAATTAATCGTGTGAAAAAATGAAGAAAAGAATTGCTGTATAACATTGCAATTCATTATCGCTGAGAAATATTGTAGCTTGTCAGTTTAAAATTGCTAAGAAAATAACGCTTAAAATTAACATATACCGAATTCTTAATTAAAATTTCAGGAAATTACTAATTAAAATTATTAAAGTTTAAAATATAATACTCACTTATGTGAAAGATAATTTTGCATCATTTTTCTTCATTCGGCATTTTTTTAAATTTTATATTTTTATTGTTTTGAATATATATACACATACTCAGAATGGGATTTTAACACATGAAGAACGTCGTTCGAAGGGTCCAATTGTACAGAAACCGCCTTCGTCTAAAATTCTCATAACACATCAAAAGTCTACTGATTCCATGGATGACAAGCAAGGTTTCAAATTTTTGTTCAATAATTTAATTTACAGTTTAAAATCAGGAATTCCGGATTTTCATTTAATGAATTACATGTGTAATTTCATATGATACATTTTCTAAATCCCAACTAAAAAAAATGTTTTATAACTTTTGAAACTACGAAGACGAATGCCTTTAATTCGCTATTCGAGAATTAAAGATTTCTTTGATTTCATCTATCTGAAGCTATCTGAGTTTCTTTGATTTCAGAACCATTACATCCAAGACGAACATCGCTATCAAATCTAAATCTTCCAACACGTAAATTTGTCAATTTGCGCGGTATTCAGGAAGGTGTACGACGTTTTTCATTTTTCCTTGAAACATGCCGTCCGGGAAGCTATCCGGATCCTCCGCTTCTAGCCGCATTGTTGGACTTGAAATCTCCTGTGCTTGCAAGAGCTTCACTTCTCCTTGAATGTGCTCGTTTTGTTCATCGATGTAATAAAGGTATGATGTTAATACGCAAATTTCAATGAGCTACTAATGTCTAGAGCAATTAAAACAACTAACCTTTCAAGTTTCAATTTAGGAGATTGGCCTGAATGGATTCGTTCAAATAGCGCGTGTCAATTAAGTGCCTTTGTTGTTGACAATACTTTTGGAAGCCGTGGTACACCAAGCGCAACACGTCGCATGCAACTGATGCAACGTGCCGCTGCTCGCTGTTTCTATGATTGGGGATGTCAGGTTTGATGAACTGATTTTGAAAATACACCACTTTTCAATATCTCAGTTAAAACAAGCCAAATGCTTATTTTAATTAGTCGTTTCATTGAAATTTAATGCAGAAACTTTTAAGTAGACTTTAATTTTAATTAACTCGTTAAATTGATGATATTTTTTAACCTTTACTGTTTGTCATTTCCAATTTTAATAATTTAGCTCGGTGAAAGAATTTATAAAATTATGGAAGCTAATGGAGCGTTGGACAATAAAGCTCCATTCAAAAAGACTGACTTAAATCGACAAGGACTTATCATACATGATAATTTAGAAGATTTTTTTGATGAAGGTTTCCATTTGCATAATTAAATTTAAAACAATTCTCTATTTTGAATTCCAACAGATAATTGAAAAATAATTGCTTGTGCATTTCATTGGGATTACTTTGGGGAAACATGTGAAAAATGGGAAATTTCAGGAATAGTAAATGATGAAAGTGGTGAATGTTGTCCACCAGCGATTTTATTTCTGGCATGTCTTCTACTTAATGAAATCACAACTTTCTTAAGAGAAACATTTCAGGTTGGAAACACTGGAAGTTTTTCTTACTGATCATATCAATGATTATAATTGAGGAAATATTAAAAATTCTTTTGCAATTAGCTTGAAATTGATGAAATTTAATTTTTATTTGAATAATTTACTTCCTCAAATTTAATCAATTGTCTAAAATAGCAATTTTCTTTATTATGTGATAGGGATTGAACTTCCGTAGTATGCAAAATTATTACAAGAAATTTCGAATGTCATTTAATTGCAACATAACAAGAATTTCACTTCACGTAAAACGTAATATATTTTATTAATATCTCACTGAATTCCAGACAATATCACGTTCTCGAGGTAACAAAGGAGGAAGTGGTGGTACGTCAAATTTCGATAAGTTAACGACAAATCGACGTTGGTCGATTCTTTCGAACACGTTCAGCTCACAACAACAACAGCAAACAGCAAGCAGTATACAAAGCATTACGGATATGAATTTATTTATTAATCGTAACACATTCCCTTCTTTTTCTATTTTAAATTAAATTTATGAAATCCACATATATCTTTAGTTTTCGATGAACTTTTATGCTCGTCACTTTTCATATTTTTCTTGACAATTCATGAATTATTTAATGATCACTTAAATCGAGCAATTGTAGCAATGAAAAGTTATAAAAATTAAAAAATTAATTTGAATGCTATCTAATGCTTTGTTTATAATTTCTAGAAAGTGATCGTCGAATTAGTTTATCAACAAATGAAGAAAATTCATCACGAAGTTCACATGAACATACCGAAGAAATTATACAACCAAGTGATAAAAAAGGTTTGCATATTTACGGTAATAAAATTCCTTAAAAATAAATTATCGCTTAAATTTAAAATATGCCGCTTGCATAAATTTAATTACTTGTCAAACTTTATTGTAAGCATATATTTAATCGATGATAATATAAATAATATAATTATTGATTGATTATATCGATAAGCAAAGAGATTAAATGATTTAAATCCAATTGAAATATTTCATCATCATCGTACAGCACAATGTATGAAATGAAATTTTCGATATAAAAATGACCCCCAATAGATGCTGATCCGAGTGATGACGGATTCACGCGTTACATCGATGGTAAACGTCTTATTTCGCTAAGCAATCAATATCTTGCATATAAAAAGAGATCAAGCTATGAACGAAAATCCGGGGAAAAATATCCACAAGTGAGACGCTCCCATACATTAACTGCTCCAACACATTCAATGGTCACCACTGCAATTGTCTCGAAATCAGGTTTTAAAAACAAAGCTTATCTCTCTCTCTCTCTCTCTTCTTTCTCTTCCTCTTTCTTTCTCTACTTCTTCTCTCTCTCTCTCTTTCTTCTCCTATAAATAAATTTTTATGCTATCATTTCGTTTTTTAATTTTAATTTTTCAAATTTTTTAGTTTAATTTACTTTAATTTTAATTTTAACAACTAATGAAAATTTTATTTATTTTTCAAAAAAATGCAAAATTATGTTAGTGGAAAGATATTTAATTATATATTAATAGTTAAGTTGGCTGACATTATATAGTAAATCGTCTCTTAACATATAATATTATATAGCATATAAATATAGCGTATAATATTATGACAAATAAAGTTAAATATTATATTAATCGATTTTAAATTAATTAATTAATTTTGCTAAATAATGGAATGAAAAAAAATAAATGACGAAGTTTTAATCATAGCACTACTAAAATCATTTCACTCGAATAATTTAATTATTTTAATTTATAAAACAAAACGCATAGAGGGGAAGAGAGAATTTCATCATGGGGGAATTTTTTGAATTTTTCAGCAAAACATAAAGATATATAACTTCCTTACGCTTGCACCTTAACAGATGTTTTAAAAAAGAATCCTATTCTTGAATCTTTCTCAGTAATCGCATCAGAGAATCCTACTTTTGAATCTTTCCCACTAATCACATTGAAGAATTCTGCTTCTTGTATCTTTTTTACTAATCGCATCGAAAAATTCTACTTTTGTATCTTTCTCACTAATCGCATCGAAGAATTTTACTTCTTGAATCTTTCTCAGTGATCACATCGGGGAATTCTGTTTCTTGAATCCTTGTTTCTCAGTAATCGTACAAAGAAATCTTATTGCTGAATTCCCTTCAACAAAGTTAGTAAAGGGGAGAAAAAGAAATCAAATCAATTTTAAATAGCAATTTATACCGTTCCTTCGCAACTTCAACAGATATGTATTAAATCCAGGAATATAATGATAAAGTATTATTTAAAAAGTTGATAATTATAATATCTATGCATGATTTTTCTCCATCATTTTACTTATGGGATACGTTTAATAAATTAATTATACTGCATGTCGATATATTTAAATAAACATTTTTCGTTTATTTTATTTCACTTTTTTCCTTTTGTGAAGAAGTTATTTATATCTTACGATATATTATCATGGAAAGTATATTCGTTTGTTGTCATTGATGTGAAATCATAATTATCCAACGGTTCATTTGAATTTGCGTGACTGCTAAACATACGTAAGTTATATCTATTATCAAGGCAAAAAATGCCTTGATAATAGATATAACTTACGTATCAGAAGTAGAAAATTTTGTTAGGATGAAAATATCATTTGCAATTAAAAATTATTCTTTCTTCTTCCTATTTTCAGCACGACGATTAGCACAGGGTCGTCAACGATTGTTCAAGTACGCTTCACCATCCACTGCAGCATCGCAACCGCTTGAATTAAATGAGAAAATTCATCGATCTACAAAGTATGATCCTTCCAACTTAAATGCCAAAATTTCAGTTATTTTATTCAAATTATTACAACACTGTCAATCTTTAGGAAGAATGATTTCATTTCATTTATTATTCCAATGATTTTAATTTCATTACTAAATTACCAATCTTTGCTTACTTCCAATTTTTGAAAATGGATTAACAACACTGAATTATTGATATACTGAAATATGAAATGAAAGTTGCTATTTACCATTAAATGATTGATTAATATCACTTACTGTGAAATAATTTAATTTATTGATTTCTTAAAAGAAAATGATTCATCAGTAAATTAACAATTTACGAATACAATAAATTTGCAAATTATAAATTATTTTGTGGATATCATCACATCGACTGCTTTATGCATTATTATTCATTAAAATTAAAATTCATTGTTGATTACAGCAGCATTGAATACTTCCCGATGTTATCATAAAAATTAATCTTATATTTTATTGATCTTTTACTTTTATAAAAAATAAGAAATTCTTTTGATGATTTTATTTTTAATTATACAAAATGATTTTGTTTGAAGAATATCAATTTTGCTATTTAAATTTTGAGATAGTCATGTATTATCGCTTTTGCAGAAATCTAAAATGTGTAAGAAACACGCAAGCTGATGATGAGAAAGATGGAATTGGTGAAATTAGTAAGTGCTTTATGCTATTATTTAATTTTAATTGGCTCTTTAAATTATTTGGCTTTTTTTAATTCACGGCAAAACAATAACAACGTGCAGTTTACTTCTTTGATTTAGAACTCTGAAAGCAAAGTTACAGCTCAATTTTTAACTTAATCCATTCTTCTGGGAAAAGGAACTTAATTTCTTACTCTTATAATTTTCATATATGTATTTTTAAGCAGTCGCCGAAACGAATTATTTTATATGGCTATTTGTTCTTGCCTCCGTTGAAACTTTATTAAATTTTAAAATTCCAATTTTCTACTATTTACAACATCGCTCTTTATTTAAAGTAAATTTGAAATACGAATAATTCAGGAAAGAAATTTAGGATTGAAGCAATATAATTCTCATAATATCACATTTTCAGTCGTCTTTTGAAGTTTTAAAAAAGTATGGATTATTTTAGCGTAAATTTTATTTGAAAAACATTAATTACAATTAGTGCATGTCAGCTTTTCTAACATAATTTGGAAGTGAGTAAATGAAAGTGATAAGTGATTGTCCGGAAAGTCGAAATGAAACCTGATTCGATTTAATGTTTTATTTCCACTACATTTTAATCACTTCATTGGTCATATCTATGATTGATTATTATAGTACTTATAAATTACAATTATCTTCTTACTTTTCACTTTGTCAGTATGTTTGTCACGATTTCTCGAATATAATAGGAATTGATAAGCTATGGAGAAAATAATCTTGAAGTTCCTTGATGTATGAAATGAAGTTGAAGAGCAGAAGATAAGAAAGGAAGCATTTTAGATATGAGAAAATCATAGATCATTTACCATTGATTTGTTAAAGTGAATATTCAAAAATTGTCATTATTTGATTATGAAATTTTAGCTCTGTCGACAACTGTACTGCCAACAATTGGTGGAGGATGGGTAGAAGGAGTACGAGATGGCTTGAAACAATCAAATGAACCAGTAATATCAGCGGAAAATGGATCAAAGATAAGCATGATAGCCCCAGTACCGTCATCAACACAGGAAAGCATCTCGCGATCTACCGTATCATGCTATCAGCCACTGCAAACAAATTTTGATGAAGGCGAAGAACTGATGATGATTAAGAATTTCCCTTGGTTGAAGGTTAAAGTTTCCTTAATTTAACCTTCATAATCTTAAGCTGAAATAAAATAATCTAATTAATAATAGTAGAGTTTAATTTCATATTTGTTAAAAAAGCAATGCACTGATGAAATTAAATTAAGTTAATACTAAAGTATTGGCAGTGATAATATTAGGGTATAAAATCTTTCATAACTCATATCGTTGAGTGTAAAGGAAAGATTTCTCAGCTATATTTGACTATTTGATAGCTACGTTAGTAACTTATCACGTGGCACACCTTATTCATAGAATGAAGATTACAGATAGTAATTAAAATGGCAAATTCATTTACATTATCATGTAATCACGAACATTTCTGTCATCCATGGTGTTTTGAAAGAGTCCATCGACAATGTTATCGTTTAACAGAAGCACTTCGAAAAGTATATGGCGAAGAATTACCAATTCTCGGACATTTCGATAAGCGTAAAGCAATGACCGATGCATGGATCAATCGTCATGAAAATGTGAAAAAAGTGTGAAACGTTTATTGTTAGCTAAAATGATTACATATTCTATGCTAAAATGACTTAATGCACTATTACTTTTGAGATATATCAAATTAACTTTATAGAAATTTACTCAATATATGATAAGATATTAAATGATCTATAAGACGAGTTTTAGTCTAATTTTGGTACTGTTCAAGCAAATTACTATACAGTTAGCTTATTACTTTAAGAAATCAGTAAAATTAGACTAGTTTCGATTATGAATAAAATAAATTTCGTTACAATAGTTAAAATAATCCTTTAACTATCATTATTATCATCGTAATTATAAGCAACTAGGCAGATATTTATCACTCCAACGTTACAGACAACACAACGGTTTTCCGGATTACTCGTAGCTCGTCGAGAAAATGTTGTTACCCGACAAGGTGCAATGGGTGGTAAGCCAACAATGGCATTACAAAGTTTACTTATTGAAAAGCTTGCTGAAATGGAAGAAAATAGAGAAGGACGAATGGGAAAGAATAATTTTCAAGTATTTTTTCCTTTTATTTTCTTTTCATTACGAATATATTTGAGAATATTTGGCATTAATAAATCATATATATCTTTTTCTCTCTCTTTCACTTTCTTTCTTTCATTCTATCTTTCTCACTTTCTTATCTTTCAAAAGAAAAACGTTGAAAATAGGGAAAAACGTTGAAACGTTGAAAAAAAAAATGAAAATACGGCGAAAATAGGAAATATGAGATTTATAGATTAATTTAATTTGTTCTTTAATATATAACTTTTCAATTTAATATCACAAATTTGCTATACATTGATATGTTTCCGATGATTTAATATTGAAATTTTATAGAATTTGAATTATTTCACCTAAATTAATTAATGAAAATAGTGAAATTTTGAGGATTCGGATGATCTGATCGAAATAAGTCAGGCTCAAAGACATCGATCGCCTTCTCCAATGTTATTTTATATTGCCACCCAGATGTTATGCATAACTCATTCACCTTTTTCAACTCTTCTTAAGAGTTGTCTTGTATTACGTAATGAACATTATCGAGAAATAATAGATATCTGTTGGCATTTACTCATACATCGTGACAAACATCTTGTTACTTCAGCTGGTTCGATTTCCTTTTCGTATTTTTCAATTTTTGATACAATACTTTTTTTAATCTTAAAATTTTCAAATTCTTAAAACAATTTTTTAATATTAAAACTTCAACTTTGACAAATTATAATATTTTTAATTAGAATTTAAGCACTGTTATTTTGTGTCTATTTTGAATTGTTGAAATTCCATTTCAGCATCTCTTTTCATCATATCATCGGTACGCAATCCAGAGGGAACTGTCAATGTGATAAGGAATAGTTTGCTAAGTGACGATCCAAACATACGTACAGAAGGATTACGACGTTTTCATGCTTTGTGGCGGAATCGTTTTCATGTTTGGTTGAAAATGGAAGATGGAGCGCAACTCGTCTTTAAAGTCTATTAAAACTTTAAAATTTCATTTCCTTCTTTCAAATGTTTCCAGTTTCTTATTATATCTCAATGATATATTTACCACAAATTCGCTTATATTTTTGAAAACTTTTACAACTTCTAGGTTCCACCGCCTGGCATTGATTTTACATTACCATCTCCTCCTGTTGGCCAAAGCCATATACCAATCATTGATCCACCATGGATGCCTCATATTAAAACTAAAGTTGAGGAGCTATGCCTGAAAGAAGAGGAACAAGCAACGGTATGTAATAATAACTGATTATTCGATTATAACTCTCATTTAATTCTTCAAGATCTTTTCTCCTTTTTTATTTCATTATTAAACAAAACAGAAGTAATTCATTCTATTTATCATTTGTCTTAATTTTGAATATAAAGAAAAAAATAGCGATGAAAAGAAAATTAAAATTTGAGAGTCAAATAATAATGACGATGACACGGACACGTCGAAAACAGAAGCAAGAAATGGTACGTCAGGTGATACATGAAACAAATGAGCGAGAATGTTCTTTGCGTCAGAAATTTCCATTTCGTGCCACAGCTATTGTGCAGCAAGCAGCTTACGAGCCAGCTTTATTTTATCATCAAACACAGCAAATTATGGCTGATAGTACTGGAGAAGGCCTGTCCTTTCATTTCATCTTTTTTATTGTTTTAAAAAAGAAATAGAAAAATATAAAACTTAAAATGAAATTAAAAAAATTAAACTATTCGAGAAGAATTTTGTCAATTAAATTGTGCAAAATTTTTATCGAAAAATTTCCTACTTCTGATTTATTCTTAACATTGCATTTATAAATTTCTATTTTCTTTCTTTTATTTTTAATTTTCTTAGTTTAAAATTTGAGTAATATGTTTCAGAATGTGATGGCTATCCAACCTCTTCACGACAACAAATGCCAGTTGCACAACCACTTCTTCCATCATCGCTACTTTCAGTTGTACCAACGATCATTGAAATGCTGGATGATGTACAGTTAGATAGTTCCGGAAAATCCGGTAATTTCTTCTTTTGTAGCTTAATTTAGATTCCATAATTTTTATCAGAGAAATGATGAACAATTATAAGAAATCAGAGAGTAAGTTACAGAAACTGATTCAAGTCATATTCAAATTCAAATTTTTGCAGCCACTTTTCTCATTCTAAAATTTTAATATAATTTCAGTGAGTGATATCGCGAAGAAGATTATTTGGTCATGTATCGTCGAAGATCCAGCCTTGTTTTTGCGTCACTTTTTAGAAAAATTAACCAATCGTAAACGTCAGGCAAACTTATTATCTCATTTTATTTTTATAATACTATTTAAATAAAAAATAATTTGCATATTTATCTTTTAGCTGTGGCACTTTTTTTTCGATTTATTTTTGTTTAGGTAATTGTTTATTATTGTTAAAATGAAAGAGATGCGAAGAATAACAGAGAGAAAAATATTTTTAATATTTGATTTAAATATCCCGCGACTAAGATTATTTGATCGTGTATCATAGAAGATCCAGCCTAGCAAAGGGAGTAGCACGAAAGACATTAGTCTCTCATTAGTCATTCATTAGATCATTAGATCATTAATCATTCTCATAACTATCTTAATGGAGGATCAAGTTTCTGAAAAGGATTTATATTTTTAGAGAAGGAAAGTATTATTGACAACTTTTTTATCTAATCGTATAGTTAAGATTTTATAGACTGCATTTTAGTTCGAACTTATAGGAAAAATTTTTATTGTCTAAGCAAGCACATGAGGTATTTTTTACGTTTTAATCTTTTATCTAATCTTAACATATCACNTTTAATCTTTTATCTAATCTTAACATATCACATATCTATGTGATACGGCTGAATTTATCAAAATGTTTAGTTCAGAAAATGTTACATTTTATACGATTGTTCATTGGATGAACAATATTTTATTGCATCAAATTACTGCACGAACTATTCGTCTCCATATTTGTATATTAAAATATTGTCAACAAATTTTGACATTTAGAGGCTTTTTCAATAATTTATTTTGTTGCATAGTTTACTGTATGTGAATCGAATATGCTTGTGCTTTTGACGATAGTAAAGTATTTTAAAAGAAATTTATATGATTTCAAATTTCATCAAAAGTTAAATTAATACAATTAAGATATAATAATACAACTAGATATAATAATATATCTCAGGTTGAAGAAAGGAAATAATGGAAGGGCGTGATGAGGTATATAATTGAGATTTTTTAATCCATAAATTTAAAATGACAGGCAAGAAAAATATCATTGATGACTCCATCGAAATATTTTAATTATTATTTAACTATTCTAATATTTTATTACATTCCTTAAATATTTGGTGCAAATGTTTTATTATAAAGATGCATGTTGTTTTTTGATATTGTAATGATATCAGCAGATGATAATACAAACAATGCAAAGGTTACTTTTCAGGAGCATTTAATATTACTTTTACGAAAATTGATATTACGTTTTCAACCTTTGCCATGTCAAACAGCTTATACATTAATGAATTATTTCGTAAGTTTTATCAATTTGTATTCAATTATAATAACACATTAAATTATGAAGCAATATTTCGATTTTAATTTTAAAGATTCTTTCTCTTCAATATAAATTATATTACTTTAAATAGTTCTTGAAGCTTAACTATGTCAAATATTAGTTGAAATAATTGTACATATAGTTATTTTTGGTTATTTCATTTTGTTTTAAAAAATATTTTATTTACAGTTCGGTTTTGTAATGCATTATGTACGAAGTCCGTGTGATGGAAGTGATCAAGCAATTGCAATGGTTTTAAGTGTAATATGGCTTATTATCCCAAGCGTGCATGGATTATATTTTAAAGATTTGAAGCAAACATTAAAGAAGGAACAATGTGATGTAAATTATATTCAAATTCCATTTCAGAAATTCAAATTGATACATTTAATATTATTATTAATGAATGAATGAATGAATGAATATTATAAAAAATTAATTATCATGCAAATTTTACAAAACAATAGGATTAATAAGAATAAATAAGTATATGGAATAAATCTTTTGATATTTCAGCAAGCGTTGATGATCACGGCGAATGTTCCATCAGCAAAGAAAATTATCATTCATGGACCTGATAGCGGTTCCGGTGGAATTCCATCACAATTTCCGATCCATGAAGAAACTCAATTTCAGCAATTACTTAAGGATAGCCTCGAATTCTTTAATATTCCTGAAAGCGATAATCAACATTATTTTCTCATTGATACTAAAACAAATCTAGTTCATAATCCTTCGTCATATGTTAGGTAAGTTGAACGGTGATCTACTAATATTTCCAGCAGCGTGGATGCAATTTTTGCAATTCCAATAATACTTGTATAATAATAATAATGGTAGTAAGTGGATTTTTACAGAATGCAAGTCCTAACAGATAATGGATAAATAGTACAGTTATTATCCATACCTTTAATTAGTTCCCGTATTTTATCAGTTCTTAAATACTCCAATATTGTCAGCAATACCGGAAAAGGAATGAAGTGAAATGCTCGAGAGATAAGAGTGAACATTATTTCATCATTGTAAAATATCAATATTGTTTTGATTTATTATTATCTGATTAATTTTATCTGTTGTTTAGAGATTTCTATTTTTTCCATCGTTCGCTGTATCCGCAATTGACGTTGGTTAAGTTGAATCCTGACGAAGCGCATCTTCGAATGCGTCAAAAAGCGTTTACACATAAACTTATAGAAATTGGAAAAATATTATTAACACATAATGCTCTTTCCCATACTCCTGAAAATGTGGTAAATGGATAATATCTTCTTTTATTGCATTCCTTCTTTTTTTTTACAAAATCCAATAATTTTATTAAATTTTTCGAATTTTTAAGAAATTTTGGAATAAGAAAAATTTGATTAATAAAATTTATAAATCATATCAAATAGGACAGGGAATAGAATTAATTAAAGTACCATATTTTCAGATACCACAACGAATATTTTTCCTACACAGTGAATTTACGCATTTACCATCTTTTCCACGGAAAAGTTTGGAAACGTGTTTTGGCATGTATAATGGCCCATCAGGCCGTGAATTATATTCCATTGATAGTATGCATAAATTTGTGTGGACTTTGGTAAACTTTTACCTTTCGTTTTCCTTTTAAAAAATTCTTCTAACTTCGAATGAAGCATCAACAAAAATAGTTTTGTCGTAAAATACAAAGTTCTGGAAATTTTTTGGAAATTCAAAGGATCCTGAAAATTCAAACATTTTATGAGTACCATTTGCAAATTATAAGATGGCATTTATCTGGAAAAGATCAATATTTCAAGTTCTAAATTTTAATTTTATGATTTCATAAAATTTATGATTAGGATTTGAAAATTAATGACCTAAAAATTTTCAAAATATTTTGAAATAAAGTTCACTTTTAAGCTAATGTCTGATATGTTCACAAAGATGGAAAATGCTTTTATGTTCGGTGATTTGCATCTGTTTATTAATGTTATTAATGGTGTTACCTTATTACATTGTGAAAATGTTACAATTTTACGCCGTTGTATGGCCATATACCTATCTGTGGCTATACATTTCAGTACTCTCTTTGCTAATCAGGTAAATTTTCAATAATTAAAAAGAAATTCTCTCCTCAAAAAGCAATAAATTAGTTCGCCTGAATTATATACTTCAATGAATACTATCTTTCCATCTTCTTCCTTTCCCTTCTTTTTTTCAACTTACATAGCAAGCAAGAATTGTAAAATCTAATTCAAGAATGCTTATGAATTTGGAATAATTTCAGTAACATTAAGAGAGAGAGAGAAAGATAAAAAGAAAGAGGGAGAGAAGAGAAAATGATGATCAAATAATTCCAGAAATATTCCATCAACATTGTTTGCTTATAAACATAATAATTTCATTTCTTTTAATCAAAATTTATTTTAATTTTTCATCCACTATATTTTTCTTTTTCCATTTTCTTTCAGGGCTTTTTCCTCATAATGCCAACAATACTACGTTGTTACAGTCAACGGCAAACTAATCCACTACTTTGTCGTACAATTGAATATGTTTGCAAACAATTTTACATCCTTCATCGGAAGCCTTTCTTATTGCAAATGGCTGGTGCAGTAGCAAATATTCTCGATACTACCTCTAACAATTTTGAAGTAAATCCAATGAAGGTATTTTCATATCTTTTCTCTATTCATTAATTTATATGAAAAGTTTCTTCTTGTTTTTTGGAATTCATTTAAAAATATATTTATAGGTAAAGGCAAAATATTGGTTTAATTTATTGCACAGTATGGAAGATATGAATGATTTGGAAGATCCAATTAATATATTAGATTTAGTCAATGAAACGAAACCATTAAAAGTTAGTTGATTGTTAAATTTTTAAAGTCTTAACTTCATAAAACTTCTTCCTTATCTAAAACATCACTTTATAAGTAAAATTTTAATAATCCTTCTTTCTTCACTAAATAATATTTTGTGGATGGTTTGAAATAAATATTATCCATCCATCTGTTGCATAATCCGTTACTTTTGTTTATATCATAAAATTATCAGTCTGAAATTTTTAAATTTTTTGAGGTTAAAGAATATGCGTGTCAGCTTTTGGAATACTTATTTCATATTTAATTTTTCATTAACTGTTTTTATATCATCGAGTTGTAATCAAAAATATGCACATTACTTTTCTTTTACTGAAAAAAATTACTGATCTTTATCATAGATGAAGAATAATTAAATAAATGAAGTAACTCTTTCCAATAAATGATTGTAATAATAAAATTATTCGTAATGTTATATTTTGATAACAGAAGTAATCTATCAAATGTAATGTAAATTTTACATAGTTTATTTGAGATGATCGTAATGATCAATTTAAATGATAGTATTTTGATTGTTGCAATCAATTTTTAGAAATATTTTATTTAATAACATTTTCGCTCATTTTAGGCATTAGATTTATGTTACCGTGACGATCCTAATACGTTTAGCTTATTAACGGATGCGCTTGCAAGCGCTGTAACAGTATGCGCTTTTGCGCCTGAATCACGACGTTGTTATCAGATGTTGGTAATGTTTACTTTCATGTTCTTCCCTAATATTATTCATAATTGCAACTTATTATCGTATATTATTTTACAACAAGATAAAAAACACGTGGAGAAATTGTGTTTTTTATTTACAATTAAGCAAAAAAGTTTATTAATGAATAAGTTTCATTTAAACTTTTTTAAATTATATATTAATTTATATTATGTCATATATCTTAATGAAATTATGCTAACTCGCTATTTCATTATAGTTAGTAATGCAAGCAACGATACCGTACTTCTTGGAACAAATAGAACAGGATACGGTGAAACAGGGTAACACTATCGTAGCTGTAAAACATGAAATATCTATCTATACAACACTTTGCGTTGAAATGAAAGCATTAGTGAATTGCTGTGATATTCTTGCCAGGTACATTTTGCTGATTTCTTGCAAGAATAATTTAGATAGGAATAGAAAGTGATGTATTTATGAAATGAAATAATATTCCTACTTGATAATTTTTGATAAATATTCAAAACTAATCAATAGCTATTTTAGAGGACCGACGCGAACATTCGATATTGTCAATAGTGTCAGTGATCGAGGAAAATCTTTCATTGCTGATTCGCCTCAATTCTTTGATCCACCAACTTTGATCGAAGATGAAACAAAAATGCATTACTCGTAAATTTCTTTTTTTCCAGCTAAATCACTGAAAATGATCAAAATAAATTTTCAGACAGAAGATTCGAAATTTTTTTCAAATAAGTATAATTCAAATGCATTTAACTTAAATATATAACATTTCGAAAACAACCATCATTTTCCTGAAATTATCATCGCTAACCGATATTTTGATTAAAAGTTGAGTTAAATTGGATGTGATAATTGATAAATGCTAAGTTTTGATAATTTCAACTACAAAAATTTTTAGCAAAAAAAAAGGAAAACTTCCAATAAATTTCGGTAAAGAAAATTTCAAAGGATAACTAAAGTTTTTAATTTATATTTCTGAAGAATTTTTCACATTTTTTATATCAATCTAAAAAATCAAAACAATAATGTTGCAGAAGTATGAAGGATAAGAAAAATGCTATTGGATCGGATGCTATGGATAATTCTGAAGGGCAACGTGAAATATTTCGTCGTCCACGTGATGCTCTCCTCGTCTTAGCAGCTACATTCATCGAGAAAGCAAGGCCACGATTGAAGGAGCTTACTAAATTGGCATCAAATATCGAACATATCAAAATTCCAGAATTATTCGATCATAAATGCTATGCGGTGAGTAAATCAAAATATGAAAGTTTCGGGAGAATCATTCGAGATTCTTATTCAAAGTTTTTAATTAAATTATTTATCATACATTTCCATAGCTCATTCTGAAAAATGTTATCTCCACGAAGATAATGTAGAAAATTAATGAGGACTTATCTGATTAAATTTGCAAGAAAAAAATACAAAAATCAAAAAGATATTTCTTCAGAAATGTAAAAAATTTTATTTCAAATCAAAATTATTCTTTTGTTCTTTCTTAAATAAAATTTCAATAATTCAAAAGATTGAAAATTTAACAAAACTAAAAAGCTTTGCAAATTTGAATGCAATTATCTTTCAGAAATTAAATGAGATAGCTCTTGCATTGTTGAAAATTGCACCATACGATCTAAGCACAATATCTTGTATTGGATTACAAAAGTAATTATTATTTATTCCAATTAATTATTTTAATTTCTTTTATCTTTCCTTTTTTTTCGCTCTTTTCTTTTTAATTTTTTTACATAAAATTCATAGAGTTTTGTGCCATAAAATCTCTTTTTATTTAAATAGCAATTTTAAACTTTAACAGATACTTCTCTGTGATTCTGCTAATAACTGATTGGTCGGTTGAGAGTAATCGATCGACGTTAAATTTTGTTTTGCGACGTTTGGATAAAACAATTCAAAAAATTGGCAAAAAAATCGTCTTCCGACGTCGAACAAATTGGATTGCATTGACAAATTGGCTTAATGGTTTACATCAAACGCTTGTTGCTTATCCTTATATTGCTCATTCACATCCCTTAAAGGTATCCTTTTATTTTATTGTTTTAATTAAAATAGGAAAAAAAATCCTTTTCAATTAGATTTTTATTCAACAATGAATTTTAAATTATATTTTAAAAATGATTAGAAACAAATAAACATTTGAACATTTAATTTAATACAACCTATTCCCTTCATCCCTTTTATCATTTTCAGTCAACAACATTGATGTGTTTACGAATAATGATCGGTGATCCACTAAATGATGATCTTTTCACTCAATCCAGTACTGCTTTTTCTACCGTATTACATGGTAGTTGTCCACCACAACCATTTTGCAATAGTGTTCTTAAACTTACCTCTTTTATGATGCAAGCACTTGGTCAGGTATATCATTTATACATGTTAATTTTTAGTTCATAATAATTTAATTTTATCTTTGTTTTTTTTTTTTAATTATAATTTTTGCTAAGTTGTAATTTATTTAGGAAATATTTTCATTGGAATATTTATGTAGTAGCGAAGGAATTGGATCTACAGCTGAACGTTTAGAAGTTGTACTATGTCATATCTTAATTCCACTATTTCTTCGAGCTGCAACTGTCAAAAATGGTTTCCTTTCATTTATTACTATGATTTTCAAATTTCGCTTTAATATTTTTCAAAGTAGATTTTATATTCAATATATTTATTATTCGATTACATTATAAAAATGCTGCCAGTCATTTAGATGAATGGGTTTAACTAAAATTTCGAATTGAACAGCATAAATTGAATAG
>CAKAEH010001773.1:0-30512 GCA_916381525.1 Cercopithifilaria johnstoni | reverse complement strand
CTCTCTTTTCTTTCTTCCTCTGATTTAATTTTCTTTTCTCTCCTCCATTATAAATTTTTACTTAAATACTTTTTAAATAACCATTCTACAAGTATCCCTTCTTCTAATTCAAACTTCTTTACCTTTCCACTATGAATTTTAATCCTAAATAATTCATTTAATTATCCATTATGCAAATATTTTTTGTTTCAAATTAGTTACCGTTAACTTTAAGTGTCAAAATTAATTAATTAGTAAAAAATACATTAACAATATTATTGCCAATTTTGCAAAATAATAAATAAAAATTTTAATTGAATTTGTTATTTGAATTATTTTCAAAAATTTTAATGTGTAAAATTTTGTAAAATTTCTCAATCGTATTATTTTGCCATTCGAAGATTTTTGGATCACTGTGCCACGATCGTTTCCACAAGGATGTTAAATTTGACCTCATTTGATTGTACATTGATTGAGCCGAGAAAATAAAAGGAAAAAAAAATAAAATTAAATAAATAAAACCAATTTATCTATCGTCTTCCTTATCTTTCAATGAATCCTTAATGTGAACCCTCCCTCCCCCTCTTCTACCACCCGTTCTTTAGTGACAGTCTGAGGTATTGTTTGTGGAAATTAAATCATTCAACAAAACCATTCTTTCCCTTCTTTTGTTCATTCATCTTTTTTTCATTTTTTAATTTTTGACAATTTAAAAAAAATGAAAATTTGATCTAATTTTCTTTTTATAATTTGATTAACGAAAAAATTTTTTTGTAGCAATATTTTAAAAATATTAATTAATATTATCATTTTGAAATTATTATTGTTTTTGAATAAAATTAAAAAAACAATAATTAAAAAAATATCAAACTAAAATTGATAAAATGAAATAAAATAATGAAAGATTATAATAAACTTTCTGCTGAATTATTTTATTTTAAATTTCATCGTTGAAAAATATGTCAAAGAGTTAAACAAATATCAGTTAATAATTTCTTATTGTTTTTAATTAAAATTTAAAAAAATTATTAATTAAAAAAATCAAATTAAAATTGATAAAACGAAGTAAAATAATAAAAGATTATATTAGACTTTCTGCTGCAATTATTTCATTCGTTGAAAAATATATCAAAGAATTAAATAAATATCAGTTAATAATTTTTTTCGTATCAAACAAACACATTAATCATACGGCGATGCATTAGCGAACTATTTTTAAATTTCAACATAAAAACATCTTTTATATTAATTACTCCAATGTTAGTCATAATTAATTAATATATTGAATAAAAAAATGGACAAATGTAAAATATGGATACCTTGCAAATAGTGGTCAGCATTATTTATCGTCCCATTAAGTTACATACGTGAATTTACCTAAAAATAATAGATAAATCTTTTTTTATAGGAAAAATAATCACAAAATTAAATTGATAAAATGATTTCAAGTGATAATAAAAAGTTCACAGAATTAAATTTATAAATTTGAAATGATAAACTTATTATGATTTCGATTCAAATGATATAAAAGCATGCTGTTGAATAATTCTTTTCTTATTGCAATCATTTCATTTTTATGTATCACATTAAATTTACTGATAATAGAATTTGAATAATTTTTTTTCTCTTCCAGTAATTTTGGAATTGTAAGACAAAACATTAATTATCAAAATAATTAACACAAAATGAAACAACTGGAAACAATGTGAAAAGATAAATAACATTTGGCTAATCATAAATAAGAATTAATTTCATATTACAAACATATTATCATCTGAAATTATCAAACATTTTCAAGTTAATCAATAAATTAATTGTGAACAAAAGAAAAATAAAATAAAATGTAATTGTATAATAACGACATTGTATAATATCTAATATCATAACATAATTTATTTAATTTATAAAATAGGATTGTATAATATCTAATATCATATCACAATTTATTGTTTCAAAATTCATCATATATTTCGAAATTATAATTTATTATATTAAAATTGAATCAAATTATATAATAATTAAATTATAGCTAATGAAATAATAGAAAATTAATGAAATTATCGAATTAACATAACTATTTTGTAATACAAAATAATAGAGAATGAAGAAATTTCCTTAAGAGATAATCATTTAAAATAGATAGTTTCGAGAACGTTTGGGGGGTAAAATCGGAGAGAAACTAACGGACGAAATTGAACAGTACACTTCAAACCGAGTTCATGGCCGTTTTCGGTTCACGCAACCCTTTTCATATTCATTATTACTACCAACATCACTACAGTCATCACCCTTTCCACCTTCTACTCATATCAGCGCCTGTCTTCATCACAGGTGTATAAAAACGTTACGCATCTGGCATTTGTAAAAATCTGTCTATTCATGCATATATGTCTGCATGTGTGTATGTGTGTATATATATCTGTATTGTTTCATACATTTGTATCATCAACTGATATGATTTACCGATATCATTTAATATTTGTGTGGAATGTAGCGAAATTAATTTTCAACAATAAATTTAAATTTTGAATTAGCCAAAAATTGTCAAAAACAAAAAAATCAAACAATAAATGAATAAAAGTTATAAAAAAAATTAATTTGCATATTATCACTTTGTTTTAATTTTTACTGATAAAATTACACTGAAGGGAAGTGAAAATAAAATCGAATGCTATTTGATTATTAATTAAATCTTAAACATATTACATACATTTCAATATTTACACAAAAAAGTATAGTACAAATTAATATCAGTAACGGATTTTAGAACGATTACGACGAATTGCAAAGGCAAAAAATTAAATTATCGTTACCAGAATATAACGTTAAATTTTAACTACATGAAATCATTTTCTTCTAACCTTGCCTATCAATTACTATTAATATTATTCAATTCAAACTTTTAACAAACATTAATTTATGCTATTAATAATTTTATTTAATAAAAAAAATAAAATTATAATAAATTTTAATTGGAAGAAAAAATTCGAAATTCATAACAAAATTATAATAAAATAATTGTAATAAATTATTGAATTTATTTAACACATAGTTTTATTTTTTACTTTACTTTTATTGTTTGTCATAAATTTATAAAGAATTATTCGAAATTTATGTTATTTTTAATTTGACAAATTTCGTTTGTATTCCGATATCAGTCACTAATTGAAAAATTTATGATTCAAATTAATTGAAAATTTATGATTCAAATCAGAAATTAAAAATATAAGGAACAACAATACGAATCAACAACGGCTACCGCATCATAATTGTTATAAATACCATTATTAGTGATCATCGTTGACCCGAATCTTTTCGTCACATATCAAAATAAGATATGAATTATAACAATACAAATCATCCTACTGTTTGATCATTAGTGTTTGTGTGTATTTGTTTTGTATATGTGTGTGTGTGTGTGTGTGTGTGTGTGTGTGTGTGTCTGTGTGTGTGTGTGTGTGTGTGTGTGTGTGTGTGTGTGTGTGTGTGTGTGTGTGTGTGTGTGTGTTGATTTTAAATTTTGAAATAAACTTCACACTTTTCTTTTTTTATTCTAAAATGCAAATCTTAGTTTATTATAAATTAATGAAAGTATAAATAGTTAAGAAATATAAGGACTTCAAAAGTTTTGCTTTGTTTCCTTTAAAAGAATTTCAAAATTTTTAATCAAAATACTTAATTTTTACTTAAATACAAACACATGATGGATATATGCAACAAAATTTTTTGATATATTTTATAGAAAGCAAAATTTCGCATTATCAATAAAAGAATTATTTTTGAAAATCTATTCTAAAAGAAAAAAATTTCATTTCATAACAGTTTTATTAATTAATTATTTTTTTTTTCATAAAATAATAAAATGGCGAAAATGTCAAGAAATATTGAATNTCGCATTATCAATAAAAGAATTATTTTTGAAAATCTATTCTAAAAGAAAAAAATTTCATTTCATAACAGTTTTATTAATTAATTATTTTTTTTTTCATAAAATAATAAAATGGCGAAAATGTCAAGAAATATTGAATGCTTCGATGAAAGCGTACTGTGATGAAATATTGTATGCATCCGTCGAAGCATTCAATATTTCATTACAGTATGCTTCCGATGATTTCAATTACGTACGTCCGAAACACTTCACTAACATAATTTAGAGATCGCAAAATAAGGAAATTGTTAATTATAATAAATTTCATAAAATAGCATTATTTAGTCTTGCGATAAATTTTAAAAAGGAATTTATTCTATTGCTATTAATTATCTTTTTAATTTCCAATTTAAAATCCATATGTCAACATTTATTATTCCTTATCTTTCAATTAAAAATTTCAATACTTCTTTTGTTTAACAATAAATTAGGAATTGCTTAATTATTTCTGATTGATGCAGGAATAAATTCAATTTCAATGCTATTGAATGCTGTACATTATTTCATTTTACAACTCACTGTATTATTTTTATTCATTGCTGAAACTTCTGAAAATACTATCGATGATGGTGCTGCTGTAAGTAAGGGTGACGACGCATTCTTTCCTCACATTTTCAAATTCTTATATAAGAATGAACAACTATGTAAGTTATATTATTTGCATGCAAGTGATATAATTTATGATATTTGGTAATAACAAGGGTGATAATACTGCTGCTATTACTGCTATTACTACTAATAATAATTGATAATAATAATAATAGTAATGGGAAAAAATAATGCTAAGTAAATTATAATAAATGGATATCATTTTTCGGCTCTTAAATTTAAATTATCAATTGCTTGATAACTACAATAATGCTTAAAAGACAAATCTTAATCTTTATGATTCTAATATTTAGGATGATCAAAAACTTTAGCAAAGTTTTGATTTTAATGATTGGGTCTATATTGAACAATAACAATACTAAATTATATAAACTGATTACACGTAATTGAAATTGTTCACCTCACTTTACTTTATTAACAATACTAAATAATATAAACTGATTACACGAAAACTAAAATTGCCCACCTCACTTTACTTTATTAACAATACTAAATAATATAAACTGATTACACGTAACTGAAATTGTCCACCTCACTTTACTTTATACTGTCAAGGTTGAATTTTTGTAATAGATTCTTAATTTATAACTAACAATTATGTTATTATTTATTTTTCTATTTATATATCAGAAATTTTTTTAGGTGGTGACGTTTTTGCCGAACCACAATGGCTTCCTGCACAAAGTGACTGTCAAATTCTATGTCCGGTATGCATTTTATCCTGTATATGATATAGAAAACAAAGTAACATGATAATGATGAAAGCTGTTAAATGAACAGTTCGAATAATGAAAGGATAGAAGAAAAAAATGATTTGTTTTCTAATCGATAATATAGTTTAGATGACAAAAGGTTTGTGCCTGATATATGTTAATCTAAGCAACAATGGTGCTCGAATACATAAACAGAAGTGTCGTTATTGTAAGTTTTCATTTGGTTAAGCAGCGTTTTTCGTTCTATTTGTTGCGAAATCTTCAAATATTATTTAAAAGAAATATTTTGATTAGATCACGATGATTTTTAGTCTCAGCGGATTGTGCCAGCGAATTACAACGATTATTGGTTACTTCTGCATTCACTAACACAACTCGTGCTACAACTACTGATGTTACCCTTGCAAACGTTACTACTATCTCCAATACTATCATAAATAACACCAATAATACAATCAAATATCATAAAGGTAAGGATGAAGTATGGAATGAACTGCATAGAAGAATTCGTACGAATCATGGCAACAGTAACATAATCGATGCGACACGTCAGCCAGCACCTAAATTACGGAGTGGACATAGTGGAAAACGGGAAGAAACTCGATTTAAAAGAAAATTTCACGGTAAGATCATTAAAAATGAAAAGGCTATTCATAATTACAGAAAGCTATTAGATGAATTATCCAGCGTGAATTCATAAGCATCGAAGTTAGTGATGAAAATTTCATGTTAAATTCTTCTTGAAAAAGTTAGCAGGCAAAGACGAATTTTAATTAATTAACTTCAATAGATGATGAAAAATTGCTAATGGAATATGGATATTACCAGACAATTGAGAATAATGGGAAATAAAGTCGGATAAATAAACTTAGCAAGCTAATAGAAACGCATAAATAAACTTAGCAAGCTAATAGAAACGCATACAAATTTAAATAATATTTTCAAAAAATAGAATACAACTATAAATCGATAATTATACAAAAATCAACCTTAAAAATTCTAAATAGTTAATATTATGAAATTTCCGTAATCAACTATTTATTGAATCGCGAAGTTTATCAATTGAAGAATTTGTTAATAATGCGTTGAAGTTATATTTTAAACTGTACTATGTGCCAAGAAAAGAACTTTATTCTATAAGAAACATAAAGCAAGATTGTCATACACTACTGTTGAAATTAAAATTGTCATGCACTATTGTTGAAATCAGTACAACAAACAACATTGAAATATTTTATAAGTCGAATTAAATTCCTGTAAAAAACTATGGAGATGAATAACTCTATGAATGTGAATTTCGTACGCAGGTAGAAGATGAAGAGAAATGAATAATGATGTCGATCTATTTAATTTCCAAAAGAATTTATCTACAAGCAAAACGAAAAAAGCTAATTGACCCGATGATATATTGAATTAATGGATCGGTTTGATTATATCGTAATCAAATCGTTATCATTAATAGAGTTTGTAGGTAATTATTCGAAATGAATAAAGTTTATAACTAAAATATGAAATTTCAGTTGAATTAAATGGATAAAGTTTGCATGATGTCCGAAGACGAATATTTATATGAACAAATGACTCGATGATATATTTTGCTATCATTGGATCTAATCTATTCATGAATAAAAATTATTATCGAAATGTAAATATAGCAAAAGATACAATTTTTGGTACAATATCAAATTTATGAATCATCAGTGTTACAGTAATTTTACAATGATATCGTTGATACATACCATTTACTATTAATAATGTAATTTATGTTAACAGCAGAAACGTAATTCTGTTTTGCAACAAATTTTCCATGTGAATATCTAATCGGTAGATACAATTACAATAATTATTTGTCTATCAACTGCTGATAACATTATTCAAAAAAGTGGAATTAATGACAGCAATATTTTTTATCGAATTTTCTTTTAATAACAATAATAAACAATTAACAGATAAGTATTGAATATCAAACTTATCAAATATTATATTTCATTATTGTTAAGAATAAACTAATTTATTTTTATATTATTTATAAAATTATATGATATAATATTTGTCAAAGTTTTTGTTAAAATAACAGTATTATATAATTTTTGTCATTCTATTTTAATTGATACGGTCATTACTGAACAATTCCTCGTAATATGTAACACTTTTTTGACAACTAACTGTTATCACTTTGATGTATTATCTTTTTTGTGATAAAAAATATAACTTTCAAAGGAATTATTGTTTTTTATTAAATTAAAAAATGCACAATATATTCATCTTATAATTAATAGATTGATTATGGTACTAATAACATTGATACGTCTTCATTATGCATTCAGTATTTGCAAGTCTAAATGAGAATATTTTGTGATTGCAAATAAGTATTCAAAAATTTATGTGATTTTATCATTGGAATGAATAAAGAAGAAAGCATCCGATATATTAAATCAATGAGTTTTGATCAAAAGTTAATAAAATAATAAAATTGCTGCTGTTGAAAAATTCATTTTAATTCTAATTTAATTTTATCAAAACTAATAAATTTATTTATTTTTATTATCTTTTTTTAACTACTAGTAATAATAGTGTATTTTAAAATAATATAACATATATTTTTTTCTCATTAATAATAATTAAAACTATATTCAATGTTTTTATAATGTTTCTGTTGTCTGAAAGTTTACAGCAATGTGTTTTGTGTGTGTGTATATGTGTGTGGTACTTGTTAAATCTTTATTTTACATTTTAATGTATCTGTGTGTGTGTGCGTGTGTGTGTGTGTGTGTGTGTGTATGTATGTATGTATGTGTGGTACTTGTAAAATCTTTATTTTACATTTTAATGTATCTGTGTGTGTGTGTGTGTGTGTGATACTTGCAAAATCTTTATTTCACATTTTAATGTATTTTCTAAGTCTTTTAATGCTTCTGCATAATTACTAATTTACTTATAGTTAGTTTAGAAAGAAAAAATGCATTAAAATTTATTTCTTTCTATTGTGTGATCGATTAAGTTAAAATATAATTTATGTCATTTCATAACTTTTTTCATAAATTGAAAAATGTTTCAAATTTCTCTCTTTCTCTCTCTCTCTCTCATTCTTCTAAAATATTTTTCATATAATTAGGAAAAGAAATGTGACAATTTTTGATTCCGATTTTATAACAAAAAAATTTAGCTATGAAAAGGAAAAATGTTGGAATGAGTTTATTAAATTAAACAGACAAATAAGTTATTGAATTTGCTAGAGTTGAGAAAGCAATCGGTAAATTATTAAACTTTTTTGAACTTTAAAAAGGAATAAGCAAGGATATATAAGAAATGATATCAAAGCACTTTCGAATGATAAGAGATTGCTCTTATCAAAATGGAATCGATTTCAAATGTTCCATCAAATGATTCGTCTAGCTGTTCTTTTGGTTAAAAGTTGTAATTTAATTTTCAATCAATTTAATTAAATGTTGATGATTGAATATCCCACAAATCTTCATTACTTTTAACAATCAATGTTCATGAAATATGCCGAAAATTTTTTATTAGTAACTGACAACGATCTTATTGTAATGGGTTAATTACTGATACTATAAATTCGGAATTTTAAAACAATGATGACATTGTGGAACAGATTCATGAAATTTTTAATATATTCAACGCATTGGAAAAAATTGCAATTTTTATAATACACACTTCGGTTAGCACATTTAATGATAATTAGTAAAAAACTTTTTAGCATATTTCAGCATATTCAATGATAATTAAGCGAATTTTTTCTTCTCAACCTTTGCTCTTTTTTGCACATTTTCTTAATTAAGACTTCATTAATTATATCGATTTACAATTTATTTACTATACTTGACGAAAATTACCTTTGTGAATATAATCACTTCACGATTAGTATGTTGGAATAAATCAGTTAAAGAAAGAACGATTTTATGAGAAGAAAGCTAATTTAGAAAATACGGCGAAAAATCATTGCCAATTCAATTCACTTCATTTATCTAACTCTTAACTATAATTGGACAAATAGGAGAGTTAGAGATTTGCTTACAGCTATTCAATTTTTCCACCATTGTGTAAGAAACCGTAGCAAATAATGAAAGCCCACGTATATATAGCGAAAAAGAAACTTATAATAAACAAATGCAATATATCTGATAAAAGTTATTATGAGTAATAGCAAATAATATTCATAGCATTAGTTTTTTTCTTGACACTTCTAATCGTTTGCTGATTAGTTCCTTCAGTTTTTATTCAATTTATTCATTCGTAAATCGAGAAAGGTATCATCTATCAGCTTATAATTGTATGTAAAGTGATAATGTGTAGCACTGTAACAAATATGGAAAATCAGAATCTCTTAGGATAATATTAAGAAAGAAGAGGTTGAGGCATAAATAAAGCAGTCGGAAATTTCTGAATTTCCTATAATGATTTTATTCCATAATTTTAGATCTTCCAAAAATAAATTGGATATAATTTTAAATAGATTATCATTGATTTCTCATTGATTTCTCTTTGATCTAAAAAAAATCATATACCAATAAAACTTATGTTTTAACAAAAATTATCAATGAAAATTTGTAGGATCATTTAAATTTATTTAATCCATTACTACTTGTTTCTTTATTCTACTCTATTCATAGATTACTTTGCCAATCCTCATTTCTCCACTATTGACATTTTGTAGCTACTTTATTATTCTAATAATAAATGCAATTTCAAACATTGTTTTATAGTTGCTCGTTGTTGTTAGTGCAGTAATTTTCACTATTAATTCTTGCTAAGAAGTTTGAAATTTTACTGTTAGTGGAAAAAAAATTTACAATGTTAGATTATAATTATATATTTGATAATGAAAATTTTCGATGCCTTATAATTATTATATTAATTTATTATATTGATTTTTTGAATCTAAAAGAAAAATTATGTAAATTTAAAAATGCATGAAATCAATTTCTTATGAAATGAATAAATGACAATTTATCGTAAATTGCTAATTCACTTAGGTAATTCAATTCAACGAATTACAACTATATATACATTTCAGATCAATACAATCTAAGAAAAAGAAAACGATAAATATTAATAGTTTCTACTATTAGCAATTTTTACATTAATTGACTAAACAAGAAATTAATTAAAAATTATTGAGATATTCTCATTAGGTATATTAATTTTTTAAATTGGAATTTGCAACATTTAATAGTATTTAAATTGCAGATACTTAATATCTAAAAAATTGATATTGCTATCGCATATAAATTACGAATGAAACGAATAATTCAAGAGAAAATTGCTACCTAAAATTATGGTTATTCGTTCTTGCAGTATTATCATATTATTGCTGATATTACCATTATTAACCTGTCACCATGATAAACACGAAGATGAACCTAATCTAATAGGGGAGTATTATACTGGTTTAAAATATTTGTCGATTATACTTTTTTCACTATTTCTGTTATATGGTATTGTTGGTAATACGTTGATGGTAGTCGTATTTTGCACCAGACATGAGAATTCTCATTATCATACATTTATTCTTATCGTATCACAATTGATTATTTGCAATTTCTTAAGTTTCTCTTCACAATTTGCCCTTGTGTTACCAGAATTGTTACTACGAAATAGTTTAAATGGTAAGTTGAATTTATATATCATTATTCACTATGATTCATTAAAGTTTGGAATCTCACTATGATTCATTAAGGTTTGAAGTTTAGATTTTTAGAAAGTTAATATTCCGTTGAATTTTATCATTCATTGAATTCAACGGAGTATTAACTTTATACAAAATTCTTCCTTTCTTAGAAGCTCTTTTAAACTTAATAGCAATTACATTACCTTCATTTATAATTTCTTTTCCTCAATAATTAAATTTATTATATTTCAGTTCAAGAAAGAACATGGACAATTAATCATATATTTGCAAGTGTGAAAACATTCGCATTTTACTCCACGTTGCATTTTACATTTCTATTGACACTAAATCGTTTTATAATTTTAATCGTACCAAAATATAATAATCTTTTCAAATCAACAAATTTATATTGGTTACTTCTCTTTGTGTGGTTAACAGTTTTCGGTATGATTCATTGATTTTCACACAAATAATTTGTAAAATTATTTCTAATCCATCTAATCTCATCTAACCCATCTAATTTGATCCCTTTTGAAAAATCCAAATCATTTATTTATTATATTTAATAGAATTTCTGGATTAAAAAAATGAATTCTGTTTAAAACACTTATAATATTATTATACCACAATATGCGTCCGGTAGAGATTCCGGAAAAAAAAAGGAGATCGAATATGAAATACAGTCTTTGTTGAACAGATTTAAATTTTTTTGGAAAGTTCCGGAAAAAAAAGGGGATCGAATCATTTCATTTGTTTATTGTATTTAATACAATTTCTGGTATTAAAAAATGAATTCTGTTTAAAATACGTATAATATCACAATATTACAATATACGTCCGGTAAGGATTCCAGAAAAAAACAGGAGATCGAATATGAAATATAGTTTCTGTTCAACAGATTCACATTAAAACTTTTTCATGTCTATTTTTTGCTTACTGCATTCATTTGTTTGCAAATAATATATAAAATTATTGCTAAGTTTTAAAAAATTCATCAAATATAAAGCTGCTTAATTATTACCGTATTCATGGTCATCTTGGTTTTTCAATGTTTTTCATTTATTTATAATGAATTATTCCAATTCTATTTAGTTATTCATAAATTTAAAGCTGTTTATTTATTCATAATTGCAACTTTCAGCTACTTCATTTACGGATTTTTATTTCTGCTCCAGAGCATTTTATGTGGAAGATTTATATTGGACATTACATTGTTCAAAACAATCAACTGAAAGTGGAAAAATTTTCTTAAGGTTCTTTTAAATTTTATCTTTCTTTTTAAATTACAATGAAAATTTTAAAATTTAAAATTTCCAAATGCCATTGTACCTTTTTTTCAATATTCTATTGAACATTTGTTTTATATATTACTTTTGCTCAATAATTTTAGAAGTTCTTTTTACAACGTTTTCCATAATTTTTCAGTTTTTTTAACGCATGGAGCATATTCTTACCTGCTGTGATGTTTATTATGTATATTATCATATTCCACAATATCCGTCGTAAACGCCGTATTGCTTCAGATATTATTCGCACACAACGTTGGTTACTATGAAATTATTTCTTCCTTCAATAATATGAAAAAATCAGGAGAAAATTATTATATAACTTATATATTATGAAGTACCATCAATTACTTAAAATTTTTTCTAAATTCATTCAATATTTCAAAATCATCTTCCATTGTTTTATAGTTAAATTAAAAAAGGAATATTTAGATGTTACATGGACGAATGGTGAAAATGGACAGAAAATGACCGAAACTGTAGATGGTGGCTATGAACGATCAGTGTTAATTCAGGCTGCACTCACGTGTGGCGTAATAGAAATAAGAACACTTATAAACTTTTTGCCACTTATTGCGGCTACAATGTTTGGTGAAAAAGCTGTTATTCTGCTAAACATTTTTCTTAACTGTTATGTAATTTTAAGTCATGGAATCCTTCCTACTGTATATTTTATTTACAACAAACAAGCTCGTAATATCGTAATGTCTGTTTTTTGCATTCAACTTTAAAATAAATTGTAAAACCTTTTGTTGCATGTATTCTATTCATGTATTCTATTCAGAATATGTATTCTATTCAGAATATGTATTCTATTCATATATAGCAACCTAAATCGATATAAGATTTTTGAAAATCGAAATTTGGTTCTCCTACAGATCGTTCCTAAACAAAAATTTGTGTTAAAATTTGAAGGATTTTTGAATCTTCAAAAAAAAATTGCGATACACTAATCGAACTTTTCGTATTGCTCTCGGAAGAAGCTAACAATCCCCAACTGCGGAACTTCATTCCATTCCATTTACATCAGTTTAGGTGATAGCAATTACAGATAAAAGAGTAGCACGATTGCAGAGTATGCTGGAGTCATACTGTTTTCCTTACTTATGTTGTACGGTGCTTTTGGAAATATAATAATGGCAGTTGCACTCTGTTGTCGGGACAGTCCTTACAGTCATGCATTCATTGTGATCACATCACAACTAATCATCTGTGATCTGCTGACTTTTCTACCAGTGATTGTTGTTTTACCTTCAATATTACAAAATGAAAATCAGTCGAATAGTTAGTTGTTTTATTCACATATCAGAGAGTATCATTTATTACGTATTTCATCATTTGTAATTCAAGCTGAATATAGTTTTAATCTGTTTAAAAGAGAGATAAAGAAGAGAGAAAAAGTAGACATGAATGATTTCGAATACACACATTGAAATATTGCAATAATGGTGGCAATTCGGTGCTATATCAAAATGAACAAAACGATCGCACAGAAATCGTTAGTGAAATTAAATCAATTCAAAAGCGAAATTAAATTATTCAGAAGTTTAAAAATGATTCAAACATTTGAACTAAGAAAAACAAAAATCAAAATAACATTTCCTAAGATTGTGATTTAGAAAATTGAAATTTAATTTCGCAGTCTCAAATATGAGTCACTTATATCATCAATTACGCTCATTGTTTTGAAATCTTATAGATATTTCCAATTCATATTTATTTATACTAACATCAAATACTGAACAAAAAATTCTTGAATAATATTATGACAGCTCACAAAGTGTGATAACAGAAATATGACTTAAGCTTGTTTGATATATTCATTCGATTCCATATGACGTTTTGCCATTTCCGCGATTATTCCAACCATTTCACTAAATATAAATTAACTGTTGTAATATTTTACGTCAAGCTTGTTATGTGTTTATATATGCGTAAGTTAAGAATCTCAGTTGTTACAGTCGCCCTTTCCCATTATTGTTTTACAAAATACCGTGTCGCAAACTTACGTTTGACGTAAAATATTACAATCAATCTATATTTAGTGGAATGGTTGGAATAATTGAGGATGAGAAATTGCACAAGGCAGTCGAGAGAATGCGGAAATATTTTTTGACGTTACATCTGAACGTCATTTGTTTCTTCTAAGCTTTAATGAGTATTAAAATTCAACCTCAAATCTGCTGAACTATATAGATCCAATAGCAACTCCAAATTATCTGCTACTTTCATAGATATTTCAAACCAATTTTACTGTTATAGATTGCGCTGTTACAGCTCTTCAATTTTACTTTATCGCATTAAATACCTACAAAATCATATTTAATAATATTACTTATGGCTCATTACCTATCAGTTTCCGTCATGTATAGACAAAATGCTTACCTGTTCTTGCGCTCATTATGCATATTGCGATATTCTATAATACTCGATGTTTATTTTCAGATATTATCAGTCGAGGTCAAGGTTGATTACAAATTCTTTTAGTAAGAAAAATAAAATTAAGTTAGAAATTATTATTTCTTTATTGCTATAAATTCTTTTAGAGAATTTTTTAGTTAAATTCATTGAATTTTTCTAAATCTTACCTATTTCGCTAACTATTTTCCAAGTATGTCCAGAAATTTCAAAAATGTATGCTGGACATTCTTTATCACAGATTATTTAGATTAATAGATTAATTATCATTTTTGCTATTTAATCCGATACTCCTTATTTGCAATGAATTATGAAATTATTATTGACTTTTGATCTTTGATGTTTCATTGTCTATTAAAAGTGATCTTCACCTGATGTTGAAAGATTTCTTCCAATTATATTCCTCTCAATGAAAATCTTAGACTACTACTTATTATTATATTCGTCAGTAAAAGTTATTCCTAAGTGTTATACTGCACTACTACTATCTACATCGAAGCAAATCTCTTCTGACAACATTTCAACAAATGATCGAAAATTATATTCTCCCTCATTAACAAACACCCAACAAGTGATCGACCCTGTGTGTTATTATTATTGTCCTATGATGTGTAGTGAAGAAAACTTCTCCGAAGATAACTTTGACCAAAAATTCACCGTGCGAAACCAAAACTCTCCCAAAACAAATAAAAATTCACAACAAACTTTACGAAGAATATTGGTAATAATCAATGAAAAGTATAAATTTAGCTGCAAAATGAAGTTCTTGTCTTTATAACGTATTCACCGAAAAGTTTATATTGGTCAAAAATTTAAATTGAACAAAAACTTTAAATATTTTTAATTAATTTTTATTTTCACGAAGCTCACTAGGATCAACGTAAACCACACTTCTGGTACTTATCAGTATGCATCGAGAACATATGTAGTGATAATGTTAGCATAACAGTAATATAAACGCTCATGACGTTGATTATTAACATGATACGAAAGGAAATCAGACAGGGTTGTTCTCGACTGTTTAGGCCGTATTTAAAGCATTCGATGATCTTTCTAATTTTCCATTCATCATCACTCAGTTTTTTTCACAATGAAAAGATTTGAAGCGATACCGAACCGATAAATTACAAAAATCCAAAAGTTTTGAAAAGATTTATCATCAAAGAATCTTTGATATCAAAGCGCGTACTATGTCTTTTATAAAATTTATCTTCATAATGCGGTATAATGCTAATTACCAAAAGAGAAGGAAATTTTTTCATGCAAAATAAATCAAATAACAACCGAACTTTTCAGGAATGATAGAATTTTGATTTACAATAAATGCTGGCTGAAATTGATTGATAATTTAAACTCATATTTTATTATATTATTTGATAAAACAATATCATATGATCAATAAATAAAGCTAATGAATTATTTTACATTCTCTTGATGTTTTTCCTATTCATAAAAGAGATATTAGAATTGTAAAATTTGAATTTTCTATTCAATATTATTACCATTAAAAATAGAAAGATTTGCACCTCTAGAAAAAGTTCACTGAAAGTATAAAATATATAAAATTCGCAGATTGATAAACATTCATCAGTTTGAAGCAGTTAAAGAAATTAAAAGCGGTTGAATTTTCAGTTGTGTTTAAATTTATTCATCTCAAAATAACCAAAATTTTGACAGCGATTGAATTAAATCGAAATTTCATTTAAATATTTTCAATATATTTGTAGCAAAAAAACATTGTTATTTACTTTACAAATTATTGTTTACTTTAAAACAAATGTTTAAATGCTGAAAATAGCTTAGTTCCACTTGACAAAAATGAATACAAAATGAAAATTTCGAAATTCCTGAAATTAATTATCGAAGTAAATTGGGTAGATTTTTCTTCTTTTAATTAAAACGCCGAAAAGATGAATCTAACAGAAGCAATTTTATTCTGTGCTTCTTTAGAATAAGTTCACTGAAAATGTAAAACGTATAAAATTTGCAGGTTTTCATCACTTTGAATTATTTCAGAATGAATGACCTATGTACCATCTTGATTGGTTGAATTTATAAGCAATGAGGATGTCTAGTTTTATTAATTACATTAATGCATATTCATCCGCCACGAGTATTTACTTTAATGATCAATCTTCTGATAGTACACAATCTGATGTAAGCCTCTCTCTTTGCTCACTTATCCAGCTTAGAAATTTTACGAAATATGAAGATAAATCAAATATCGTGAAGGGAAGATTTCTTTCATTATGTTTTCCGGAAATTTAAATTTTCTAAAATTATATACTTGAGCAAATTCAGTTATTTGTAATGTTTAATGCTCTTTGCTTTGTAGGAAGAAAACATAATGTAATATGTCACATAACGCAATGTCTCATAATGTGACATAATATAATGTGAAATTTCTTTATTGATATTACAAAAGTTTCAAATTGAGACTTAAATGTAATAGAAATGTTTTAACTAAAATTTTAATCATTGCAGAGTGATAGAATTGCAATTTGCCATAATGAAGAACAAAATCAACGAAGGAATATTAATTATGAGTTAGGTGATAATTTCAGCCTGTGGGCTTATCTTCGATGCATATGTTGCGCTAAAACTCGATCGTACGGTAAACTTTTTTGTTAACCACAAAAATACAATGTAATGATAATAGTAAGTTCTGGAAATATAATTTCATTTGCTAATGCTTCGTAATTTAGATCGATCAGAAACATTGGTCAAATATGAAATTTTTCTTTTTTAATTTCACAGTAACCACTACAGTAACAATTAATTTGCACATGTGAATGAATAATCTTCGATTTAAATGATTATAAATGATTTTTTTAATCTTTAAAAAGATATGATTGTTTGAAATTGTTACTTTCAGATCCGTCAATGGGTGCTTTACCTCATGAATGGCTAAATTCTGACAAAACAAATTTTCGAACATTGAAAATAGAAGGTTTCAGCAAATGTTTCAACTTTTTGTTTTTGAGGGAGAAATTTGGATGGTACAATGATTTGATTGTAGTGAAAGCTTAATTATTTATAGAATGATTTATTCTTGAGCTATGAAACAAATATCAGAAATATAGTCAGTCACTTGGGTTGATCACTAGGTTAATCTCCTTTACTGTAGATCGAGGATCTGAGGGATTAGTTTAATACTATTCCCGTCGAGATGTTGATTCAGAATAATGTTAATGATAAGATTGAAACTTCTTCCCTTTTTGAAAAGGCCATGCTCGATAAGAACTGTTTATGATAAAGTAGGCAATTGATCACCTAATAGACGAAATTAACGGTAAACAAAAGATCATAAATCATTTGATAATAATTAGTGACATATTTCTGAAATCGTCATCACAAAAATAAAGAAAGTATATCGTACGTTAAGAACTCGTGACAAACAACAACAGTTTTTGACAGTATTCTTTCGATAATAAACAAACCATATCAAATCATATGACACGTGACAAACGTTGACTAAAAATTTCTGATAAGCAATTTTTTCCACATAAATACGAGAATACTTTAATATATAAATAATTTCGTATTATAAGATTATTTCGGGTTTCCGACAGCAAAAACATCTGAAGTACTTAGTGCTATTTTTACCAATTCATTCATTTAATGTTAATTTTTTTGTAATTCATGAACTCCGATATATTACGGGTACTATATTTTGGAATAAAATAAATTGGACGAGCAATATTTTTATCTTTCAATTCATGTTACAGATCTTCAGGGCCAATCAGATGACAACGTATATTCGAAGATTGATTTCTCCACAACGGAATCTTGTACAATATAAAATTACTACCAGCTTGGATGAATTGAATCATTACTTATTATTGGGAGGGTTGCAAAGAATATTTCAACATGCACTTATGATAACATAAATGAATATCTTATCCTTAAAATGATTAGTTTTCCTTTCACCGATAATGAATTGATAAATCATTTAAAATGAAAATGCATTGTTATTCCGAATATATTGCCTTGCGTTTTTACATTTTATTCTATGTTATCATTTATATGATAATATAGAATAGAATGTCTAGAAGCTTTCCATTTTATTATATTAAACATTGTGATAAAGTGATATTTATCATTAATTAGTTGATTAAATTAAACAAATATAGTTTGCTGTTACAGAAATAGGGATAGGTAACCTATTTTAGGCCGCTACCTTCAAAGTTTTTGATGTTTGATATAGCAATAACAGTTACTGTTGAATATCGAATTATTATGGAGGAAATCAATGAAGAAATCAAATTTGATTCATTTAATAGATTTGAGCAATAAACACAAACAAGAAATCTCTTTCTTTATGGAAACTACTTTAAAGCAATATTATAAATATTCGAAAAGTTTCATTTGATAGAATAAAAGAAAACTGTCAGGTTGAGGTCATTTTTTTTGAATGAATAAGCTATAGAAACTTTACAATATGAAAAAAAACGAAAGCAATGTTTTGACACACTTCCATAAAAGAGGTTAAGCTAAAATTATTAAAACTTTGTTTTTATATTCTCTCAAAAATGGTAAAAACAAAAAAACCATATCAGTTTAATTCTACATTCAAATATCGTATATATAGGCTAATTAAATTTTAGTATATATGATAGATATATCTTCGCCTTCTCATTTACCTATTCAGGGAAAATTAGCAATATAATTAGCAGAAATCTCACGTAAATTTTGTGATACATCTAATTATCAGTTATTTATTTGAAATTGATTTGTTTTTTTGTCGCTCTTAAATAAACAATTAATAAGTATTATAAAAAGAAGTGAAGTGGAAAATTTATTCTCACTCTTATTAATGATACTGTAAAGCGTTGTGTTTTTTACTTCTCAATATTAATTCTTCTCAGTAAATTATTTTGAAGTCACTTCATATTTATGAAATTAATACATGCTTGATTTTGTAGAAAAAAATGAGCAAACTTTTAATTGCTTTTGGCTTAGTAATTCTTCTTGTCATAACACCGTCATACCAAAGTAAAGGAAAGGTAAGTTCAGTTTAATCTCAGAATTTATCAATTAAATCAGCTAATGAACTGAAAAAAGACTTTGAAAGAAAAGTTTAATTAATCATGTAAAATTGAGAACTGATTTAATCTGATTTAATACTAGCAGGAATTGAATACAATACAAGAACTAAAAGAAACGAAATGATAAACTTAAGTTGGAGGGAAAATACGATAGCTAAATGTATTGCTTTCTTTGAATACAGAAGATATTTATTCTAAAACATTTTCTCTCTTTCGAAGATGCAAAACTTTTTTAATGATTTCAGATGGGTGAAGAAAGAAAGTCAAGAAGTATTAGTAGAAAAAAAAGCGGAGATTGTACTAAAGGAAAATTCATTGAAACTGATGGCGTGCAAGTCATTTTAATCGTTGAATAGTTTGAGCTCTTGAAAAATTACTTCTTATCTATAAACAATCCTAGCATTTGCGTAGTATAATTAAAATTCTTAATTGGTCTATTTTTCCACTTTAGAGCAGCGCTACTTCTATTTGAAAAATTTATTTTCGCTACAATGATTCCTTTGTTGTATTTTCTTCATTGACTCATAACTTTCCTTTACTTAAATAATGCAATAATTGTAAATGATTTCCATCATGGATCGATTCTCTTATGTTTTATCTCAGTTTGTTGCAGGAAAAAAAAGTGCGAAAATCATGCCGATTGCTATGATCATCGTGAACCGATAGCCTGGTGTAGACCAACAAGGAATCAATCATGGATGTAAGCATATCTTGATACCTTGATTAGTGTTATGAAAAAAAAACCATATGGATTTTTATATGTATTAGAATTTTTTATGCTTGCATATTTTTAAAGGTTTTTGAAAATTGTTCAAGAGTTGAAAAATCTTTTGTTTTAGAGAGAAAGGTTGCTTCTGTGACAGGAAGAAGCATTTGTGCGTTATCGAAAGAATGAACAGTGGTACAGTGGAATATGCGTACTGCGCACCTTCCGCAACCTGGAACTGTCCATAAGATTAATAATTTTGTTGAAATAAAAACAATGAAATCTTTTATAATATGAAAAATTTTATAGCTGATTTCAAGTATGTAAATGTAGTTTTGTTGTGAAATGCTTATCTCTATTCTATAGAATTAAACTTTTCAAGGTGTTAGAGAGAATCATTACAGCATAACATATAATGAATCGAAATGTTGAAATAACAATTTCGTACGGTTATCGGTGAAAACATGTGATCGACGCTTCCATTATGTTACGCTATTTTTCAGTGCATAAATTGCCGAACGTTTTAAAGTAATTAAAATATAATGCACATAAGCTCTCGTTAATGCAATTCATATTTCAGAGTACCAACGATCATTTTACTAATAATTCTAGTAATAAATAATTTGTTGTTATCTAGAAAGTGTTAGAAGATTCTTCTGAAGGAGCAAGTGCGAAAATTTGAGATCGAATGACTTAGAGAATGTCAAACTGAGACATTTTGTAGAAGTCAAGCATAGATAACGTATACGAGAATTTTTTGAACTTTGTCAGTGCTACTACAGTCGTTGGTACCACAGCATTCATGCTTTAATGTTCACAATTTTGCATAATCCGACAATAGCAGTCAGATTATCAATAACAAGAGAAGAGAATATTGAAGCAATTGACCTTTTGTTCTGTCCGTTCATCTCCAATACTTTAATTCCTTTAATTAATAATTTAATTAATAATATTTTTAAAAAATTTTGTCATAGCTTTTTGCCAAAAAAAGTATTAAAATAATTTTTCACTATCTATTTGTGAATCAAAGAAAAATTAAATAGAAATTTATAAAATATGGACGATGTGTTATTTCACACAACAATATTTCCTAAAACCATTATTTTGTTTTGTTCCCATTTCCATATTGCATAAAAAGAAGTCCTGAAATTAGAGATATCAGGAAACCTGAAATACCATAAATGCCTGAAATACAAATGCTGCCAAATGTGAATTCGAAAAAAAACAGATCTATAAAAAATTTCTTGTTTGAAACTGATCAAAAATTAACTGTGAAATTAATTTATTTGTTTATACATTGCTATGGAAACCGCTAATAGCATCAACATTTAATTTAACATTACTTTTATTTACTTCATTCATGCGGTAGATGCGCAAAATTATGGTCTTCATTTCCCACTTCAATTCTGATTTCATTATATATGTGCAGAGCTATTTTTGCGTGACTCTTTTCAGGTCAGTCATTATTTTTAGTGCTTATTCAAAATAAATGAATCATTCTGTTTGCTGATTTCATCATAAATCATCACAAATAGTACACTTTTAAAATAATAATAAATAACATGTAAATATTAAAAATAACGATGCTTACGTTGAAATAAAAGTAGAAGAGAAGAATAAGAAAACTTATTGGATGGAAAAACTAATCTACCATAGTCCTCATTGTTTTATTTATATATTTCTTTTCATTTATTTATATTTTTCACATAATACTTGCATGTAATAATACATCACTATTAACTTAAATATTTAATCTATCATAGTTTCATTTAAATAAAAGTAACAAATTAGGTAACAGGGGAAGTTACAATATAGTATTATATTTGAGAGAAGCTTTCCTTCTATCCTTTGAATTTAAAGCAATCTTTTATGAAGTTAATAAACTTTGAATTTTAAAATTTGAACTTTACCTATATTACATTCAAAGGTGTATTTGCTTCCTTTGTTAAAATTGCTTTTTTCGAATTTACCANTTCCTTCTATCCTTTGAATTTAAAGCAATCTTTTATGAAGTTAATAAACTTTGAATTTTAAAATTTGAACTTTACCTATATTACATTCAAAGGTGTATTTGCTTCCTTTGTTAAAATTGCTTTTTTCGAATTTACCATTTAACCATACAATTTTAATATGGAATGAGCCAATGGTTCACAGTACAACTGAAGATTTAAATACAGAAAAATAATTCGTCAATCCGGAATTGAACGCCTTTCCTCCTTTAATCTTCAACATTCTTCATTGATCAAGATATTGATTATTTCTTAAATGTAAACCTCTTAATATGAAATTTTATGCCTTCTATGATTTGATCCTATATTTTAAAACCATCTCATTTTTATATTTCTTGCTAAAAAACCAGGCTACAGTTGCAAATGATCCCACTGTTAGTAAATAAAATTTTAGGCTACGGTTGCAAATGATCTCATTATTAGTAAATAAGCAAAACTTTGTTTTATTTGAAAACATATCATATCCATTATCACTGATATAAGTATTTAAAAATGAATCAAATTTTCAATCATAATATATATAAATTATTTTTTTGCATAATGAAAAGATTTCAGTTCTACGGTACTATTTGTTATTTTGTTATTCTCTTCTTTTCATCCGCAATTTGAATTCCTTATGGTGAATATTAGTTTTCCCATAACGATTCGAATATCGTTGATAACATAAGCTGGAAACAGTGGAAACTGTAGAATATTTTATATCAATGCAAAAGAAACGATACATTGCATTGCTTTTGTTTCATCTAATCAAAGATATAACACAAATTGTTTTTATTTATGACAAATATTCGTTGCATTTTTGTAATGTTTTTTGAGAAATATTTTAAATTTGTCAAATTGTTTAAAGTTTTTTCTCGATTTTCTCATTTTATCCATTTCACAGGTCACGTAATTTAGTTGAAATTCAAGAATGTTTGCAGAATATACTATTTACTATCTAACATATCCCATCCAAACTAAAATTGCTGTAGACATATGGAATTAGCATACTGTATTCAATGAGGTTTAAGCCATATTGAAGCAAATTTGGTCGTGATAAGCTTCGAGAATTAAATCGCTTTCACTAGTTAGGCTTTATTTCACTATATACTATCAATGCATGTAATTATGCAACACATAAAATTTAACTAAATCATGGACCAAAAGTAGCAATAAATACAATTTTAAAATAATAGCGAAATTAATTGAGTAGTGAAAAGTAGATTAAGTTTTAATGGAATTGTTCTTTACAATCATACAAATTTTTCGGAAAAAGTTTGTCGAAATGAATTAAGTAATGTTTATCAGTATGAACAGAAGAATTTAAGTTAATGGAAATATGATCGGTATAGAAACCCACAAATCCCATAAGCGGTCTTGTGAGTTTTGCAGGAACAAAACATAATCTGTTTCAAGTTTAAGTTTTGTAGTTTCTTACAGAAACTTCTATCAAAAAATAACTTTAATGAGTGTATAAAAGTTCCACCATAACCGAACCTAATTTTAGATTCTCAGTTGAACTGGACATCATTTTTTAGAAACTTTTTCCACAATCTAATATCTCAGGCTAGTTAGCATGAGCCACAACAGCAGCTCTTCCAATTCCAACTTTCAAATGCAAACGTAGAAAGAAACACTTTACAAAATTCCGAGCTCGTTTATTGTAAATGAAATAAATTGTAGGCAGAATGGAACGACCGCAAATGCTGTAGCAGTTAATCAAAATAGCTAATGATACATCGTGCTGGTTGTGTTTTTCAATCACAAGCGGTAGTAAATTGTGAAAAATAACTCCGAGTTCCATAAAGCCACAAATCAGTGCAGCCTGAATTAGCATCGACTGTTCATAAGATTTCCCAATGTTCATTCTTTTCCATGTAGTAATAATCCTTGAAGTTTCTAAATATGCATGCTTACCAAATTAGATAAGTATTTGAGAAGAATAAAGAAAATTTAACAAGTTCTGTAAATTGCAAAACCACCTTTGGAAGAACCTTTATATTTGTTATCCTTATTATGCAGAAAGATTTGGTAGCACTAACTCCGTGCTTGACTGATGTCTGAAGTAAAACGACGTTTACGACGTATACTGCAGAACATCGCAACATACATAATGAACATCGCAATAGGTAAGAGTGACAACCACAGATAGCGAATCCTGAAGATAAGCGATTGGTAATAGTTATTAAATATGATTACAAATAAAGTAACGTTAAAAGATAACCTCAGGAAAATTTCACTTGAGTGTATTGTGCAATTTTCTGTCCAGCGCAATTTCAAAGCATTAAAGCCTCTAGTGCAAAAGTAAAGATCGACAGTTGAAATCCCTAAAATTCCAATCTTGATATAAATAATAAGCTAAGAAATTCGAAGGAAACTTATCATTACGCTAGTGAAGTGCTCGAAATAGGCAAGCATTCAAATATGAATTAAATCTGAATTAGTCTATGCTCACAAAATTATAAGACAGGTCAGTTAAAGTATAGAAATTATTATTAGAAAGAGTAATTTATTAAATGATTTTAATAAATCATACCTAAAGCTGAGAACCATATGAGAATGATTATAAAATATAGCTTTGCTGATTCGAAAAATTCATTATATTTTGGCAAAATTAGCGCAACAAAGCGATTTATTGTTAACAGCAGCAGGAAATGTATTAGGGAGAGAAATGTAAACGGTTTTAGCGATGAGGTCGTGCGGACAATCCATGTCATTTGATGAACTAAAGCAGAAGCAAATTAATTAATTAAGTATTTATTAAATGTTGCAGTGAAAATCGTCTGTTACTCTTATATTGTGAAAAGGCCTTTGACAAAAGATATGCACCTTTCAAAGATAATAGAAAATCTTTATTTTTTTATCCTAATTGAATTAAAATTCATTTTTCCAAATTTATGGTTAAATGATTTTGATATAGCACCGAATTGCAGCATTATTGCAATATTTCAGTATGTGTGATTCGAAATCATTCGTGTCTACTTTTTCCCTCTTCTTTATCTCTCTTTTAAACAGATTAAAACTATATTTAGCTTGAATTACAAATGATGAAATATGTAATAAATGATACTCTCTGATATATGAGTAAAGCAACTAACCATTCGACTGATTTTCATTTTGTAGTATTGAAGGTAAAACTACAATCACTGGTAGAAAAGTCAGCAGATCACAGATGATTAGTTGTGATGTGATCACAATGAATGCATGACTGTAAGGACTGTCCCGACAGCAGAGTACAACTGCCATCATTATATTTCCAAAAGCACCGTACAACATAAGTAAGGAAAACAGTATGACTGCCACATATTTTGCAGTCGTGTTACTCTTTTCTCTTGCATCAGTTTCGTAACAGTTTAAGGATAATGTTAGCAATGATATGATAATGAAGCCAAGATGAGTGAATATAGCCATTATGTCGAATCTTTTCTTGAACTATTCCAGAATTATGAAAGTATATGAATGGAATCTTAATTGACCGGATGTTTCTTAATTGACCGAATAAACTATAAAAACACCTGGAATATAAGTCTGCAAATTGTTATAGATTCAAATTTAAAAGCAGCAAATATAATCGTTGAGAATATTTATTATCAATTAAGATTGTCCAATTCTTAAAGCGTAGTTTTTGCAGTTCTCCTGAAAACTACTATTAGCAACAGCACTGTTATTAGTTACTTTTACAGTCAACTTTTAGCAGCAAAATCACACAGAATATATTTATTCCAACAAAGCAAATTTAGATAAACGGATAAGACAAATTTGAATAAAAACTTCCATATAAATTTCCACTCCACTTTTATGTAACTATCTCAGATATTTCTTTTATTGCACCATTATGCAAAAAGCTGCAAAACATTTTTTATTCAAATAAGATAATAAACTATAAAACAAAAGTGGACAAATTCTAATTTTGAGTCACGCAATAATTTGTATTTGCAGGATGATTCCCATTAATCGTTGTAGAAAATTTAGATTTATTCATTATCAATGCTTGTTATGTTTGCATGATGCAGAAATTGTAAAAGGAAATTTTCATCAAAGAAGCAAATATCATAAATATTTTTATAACATGCATTATGTAACTGAAAAAACAACCAAACAATTTCAAAACAACACTTTAGAAATTTCGGTGGTTGATTTATTTTGTTTCATTTATATCGAAACAACTTAATATAGACAGTAACTAACAGCTTAATTTATATCGTAAAGTTTAATTTGAAATCAGGTCGTTTCTTTTATTACGATGATGTCATTCATCCATTTCATACATTTCACAAACTAATGATATTATTTATTCATTAATTTTTCATGATATTCTTAATTGAGGTAATTGATTAATAAAATGTGGTAGATATGTAGAGTATATTATGATTTTTCTTGATTTTTTTGGTCGCGGAAACGAAGTTTTTAAATACAAATTAAAATAGCCTTTGAAAATTTTAAATTGAAATGTTTATTAAATCAAAATTAAAATTTTAATTTCTTCCTAATTAAATTCCCAACTAAAATAAAATACAAAATTCTAATTAATTTAAATTCCCAATTAAAATTTTTATTCGAAGGCTGAAATGTGATCGCTTTTTAACAAAACTATTACAATAACAGGAAACAAAGAACTCAGGCACCTTGCAGATATGCATATGTATTAGACGTTTTGCGCTGTAGCAATCACTTTCATCAGATAGTTACACTTTCATCGGATAGTTAATACACGAAATATGGAAACAATGCTTCATTAAAATAATTAAAGGGATGTTTTTATTATTTCGCAATTGCTTTTTTTTATATTGTGAAGAATATGTGAAGAATTGGTTAAAATAATTTAAATATAAATCATCATTCAAAATGCAGCATTTCGAATTTATGCAGAAAATTTGAATTAATTTTGAAAGACGATTTTAAGGCATCAAGAAATGATATTCAATATTGTGAGCTAAGGAACAGACAGTATTATGTTATCCAAAAAAACATAATTCTGATTTCTTTTTCTGGCAGTCTTTTATTTGATTCTGAATAAACCAACTAAAAGAAATATGACAAATAATAACTAATTGGATTAAGTTTTTAATAAAACAGTGTGTTCAAAAAAATTTTTCCACCTGAACTACAAACCTATACGTGCATTGTTACATATAAAATTTGATAAAATTTCAGTCGGAATCCTTCATGTCTTCAGATATATTTTTATAAAAAATTTTACTTAGATATGTACATATATATATATATTTGTGAAGTAGAATCAAATGTCTACAATCTGAATAGTTTTCTGCATTGTGGTACTTTAATTGTATGTCACTATTTTTATTTCAGTTTAGTTCATATATGAGAAGCTGCCGGAATATTTCTTTCCAAGAGTGTGTGCAAAATGGAATCGCGAAACTATTTCATCGCAGTTAAATCGAATTTCGTTGCATAAAGAAAGATGATCAGGTCTGTATTTAATATTTTATTTTAAAATTCACTTATTTAACAGACTGGATATTAATTAAATGGCTGTAGAAAACGTGCAATAATTATATTATTTCATGAAAGTAAAAAAATAATACTGAAATTACATATTCTTCAAGCACTTCTGTAATGTAATTTCATAACTTTTTATTTGTTGGCTAGCAGTATGTAACGGCTTAAGAGACTGTACGGGTGGTATTTGATTTCATAGACTGTATTCCTCTGATATGCGTAAATGTCGTAATAGCTGCATTTACGCAAATCAGAAGAATACAGTCAGAAAAATGGGGGTCATTTGATTATTGCACGCATAAAGGATATTCAATCAGTACTAGATGATATCATAGATTTTTTAAACTTGGCCATTATGTAAATTTGATGAAGAGATGGTTACAAAGATAATTGTTTGCGGCAATAACCTTTCACCTTGAACCCTCAAAAGAAGGAAAAGAGAAGGAAAAACAAATTAAAATAGACAAAAGGGAATTGAATAAGCGTAAAATCTTACTGATTTGTTTTCTATTATTGGGCGATATTATTTGCTACTATAATACCATTTTACTAATTAAAATTTTATGCATGATTTCATTTCAAAAATCAACTCAGTTACATTATTTATTAATCATACAGTTATTCATTACAGATTATTTCATTTTCACTTTTTGTCTTTGTTATCACAAAGAAAGTTAATAAGTTATTGCTTCCACTCAAACTTGCTGAGAGCAATAATTTATAACAAATATGCCCAAATTATAAAAACAGTTTGCTTCCCGAAAATATTTCTATCTCGTGTGATTCATCGCATAAATTGTAATTTAATGAACACAACAATGTCTAATATGATGAATATTTTGACTAAAATCTCATTATTGTTTTGATTACATTGCTTATCATTATGAGGAGAAAGCTAATTGAGACCATTTTGCATGATAACTTAAGCGATGCAAAGTAGAATGTTTCAGAATGGATCATTCTTACTGCATTATTGCTTTATTCCTAGTATCGCCATTAAATTGTCACGAAGAGAATATGACAGATATTTTTGACATAAGAGGCGACTACAATATGTCAAAAAGATGCTTCGCAATTATATCATTTTCTCTACTTCTGCTATACGGTATTGTTAGCAATATACTGTTGGCGATAGTATTCTGTAGTCGCAACAATATATACAATCGTCCATTCATCCTTATCGCATTCCAAATTATTATTTGCAGCTTTTTGAATTTTTTTACACAAATAGTCATCGTCATACCTGGAATATTAGAGAACAAAATTTCTGATTGTAAGTTCTTGTCTTTCTATTGTCAACTTAATAGCGGTCGTTGAGAGGATATACATAATTTAAAATCGCAGACATAATCTGATTGCTATGGCTGATGCGGTTAATTAGTGAGATAGAAATGAATGAATCCGTTAGTGTGTGCTTCGACAATTTTGTACATATTACAACAGATTTGTCTCAATTAATTTATTTATTTTCATTCCAGCATATAAATCAGTAGCATTCCAAAGAATATTTGCTTCTGTAGATACACTCTCATTTTTTGGTATGCTGCATTTTACATTTCTATTGACGGCTAATCGCTTTGTGGCCATATGTTTACCGAAATACAATGACTTCTTCGAATCATCGAAGTTCTATTTTCTCCTCATCTGCATGTGGTTTTCAGTTCTCGGTACGATCAATTGAGTGTTTTATGCATTTTATGAAGCATCATTACTTGCAAATGATTTTAATTACAGTTGCAAATGAATATTGCACCTTTTATATCTGCTGCACCAGGTTTAAGAATCTCTCAATGTATACTGCCATAACATTTGACAATTAAGCACATGCGAAACAATATGAGCAAAATTATCAAAACTTGATTGTTTTCTTCTTTTATTTACCATCTCATTAGCTTACCGATGATCAGCCTTGTACAACATGAATCTAGTTAGACTGTTCTAAATCAATTCCAGTGCTTTCAATACGCTATCAGAAACACATCATAATTTTGAAATGACATTTCAGGGTTTTCGGTCCTGGAGTTTATTTACTGCTTTAAAACTTTCAATATTCCGAATTTGCAATGGTATTTTAGATGCGCCGAAAAGACGTCAGAAAGTGCTGGACTGCTCATGACGTTTGTATTTTTGAAATAAAATTTTTCTTTTCTGAGAAGAACATTATCTGATGTTATCCTATAAAAATGAGGAATTAAAAATCAATTACTTTCATTAGAAGTATACTTTTAAATATCTTTTTTGTTGAAATAATATTCACCCGTCAGCATCTTCATCTTATTATTATTCGTCCATTTCTGTTCAGAATCCATCATGTGTGGACGCTAATACTACCTATAGCGATGTTTACGATGTACATTGCAATATTCTACAACATTCGGCACAGACGGCACAACGTTTTGCAGTTCTGCAAAGAAAGCGGTAACTTCTGCATTAATTTTTTGCATAGTTAATAAAAAACGCACTGTAATAATTTTTAAACCGTTTAAATTAGAAAATAATTAATAATTCCTTCCATTTCCTTTCATCTAATTTGCAAGTTGATTAATTAAATTTAACTACTCTAAGAAATAGGATGTAAAAGGGTATACACAACAGGAATTAGTAAACTTTAATGAGCGATGTTAATCCTCAAATACCTCAATTAAAGTCAGCCATTCAAGAATAATTGCAGGATGGGAAGCAACGATAACGTCTAAATATGAACGGTTGATGTTAATTCATTCAGTAATCATTTGTGCAGCACTTGAA